>JARWKJ010000015.1:32685167-32732667 GCA_029959095.1 Rhinichthys osculus
CGGTCCCCACAGACAGACAGACAGACAGACAGACAGATAGATAGATAGATAGATAGATAGATAGATAGATAGATAGATAGATAGATAGATAGATAGATAGATAGATAGATAGATAGATAGATAGATAGATAGATAGATAGATAGATAGATAGATAGATAGATGTGATGTTATCATACATTACTGGGCAGAACTACAAATATAGTGCATGCCTTTTGCATGATTTTTTCCATATTTATTTTTATTTGCAATATCATTTATGCTCTTAAATCTTTGGTAATAATAGTTTTAATGAAATCAAGGAAGTGCTGAACAAAACAGTTGACTGAAAGGTGCCACACAAATTCCATCCTTGGCTATATTTCTTTTTTTACAAGCACTTGGAGTATTGAGAGAAGCAGTCGCTGACAAGTGTAAACATCACTAAGAATAACCTCGCGTTTGCTGGGAGGGTGATGTTTTTCAGGAGCCTCAGTGCTGTCTGTGAGTGATGTTTATACCTTCTTGGCTGGTGAGGAGGTGTGATGGGTCATGGACTCGCTTCTGTTCTCCGTGCTGAATGGGCGGATGTCACCCGCGGCATCCACAAGACACTGAACTGCGCCAACAGCCAGGAGAGACAGAGCCGAACACGGCTTCAGACTGATACCGCGCAGGCGTTTCATTTCCTGCCAGGGTTACAGATAAACCAGTGCATCCCACTCAAGGAAAACGTGGCTTAAAGGGTTAGTTCACACAAGAAGGAAAAATCTGTCATTAATTACTCACTCTCGTGTCGTTACAAACCCGTAAGACTTTCGTTCATCTTCGGAACACAAATGAAGATATTTTATATGAAATCCGAGAGCTTTTTTGTCCCTCCATTGACAGCTAAGCAACTACCTCAAGGTCCAGAACGTTTGGAAAGACATAATTAAAGTAGCCTAACCCGGTGGTTTAACCTTGATTTTATGAAGTGACACAAGTGCTTTGTTTGAAACAACTTTATTTATAAAATAATATTATCCAAAGCACCTTCACGGAACTATGTCAGCTCTCGAGTCAACAGAACACTCATGCGTCGTGGTGCTCCTCTTTCAATATTTTTGTAAATAAAGAGTTGCTTCATAAAATTGAGTTTAAACCACTAGAGTCACTTGGATTACTTTAATGTGTTTTTATTACCTTTCTGGACCTTGTAGAGCGTTGCTCCCAATGGAGGCACAGAAAGCTCTCGGATTTCATCAAAAATATTTTCATTTGTGTTCCAAAGATGAACAAAGGTCTCACAGGTTTGGAACGATATGAGGGTGAGTAATTAATGACAGAAATTTCATTTTTGGGTGAACTATCCCTTTAATAGACCTTATAGGCCTACTATGTATTAATTGATTGGATTGATATTCTTTAAGGTAATTTAAACAAAAATATGTCAGTCAATCAATCAATCAATCAATCAATCAATCAATCAGTCGCCATCTCTGTTTGAAATCTGCAATTGCAGTCATTCGCGGAATTATCAACTTTACGTGAGTTGTACATCGACACAGCACAGCGCGGATGAACACAATGTTTGAGGAGAGTGTGCGGCTGTCAGTCACGGCGCCGGTGTGGATACTCATTCAGAATCACAGATTATTCTTTTTGGAAGTATGACCAACATAAGAATTTTCACCGAAAAATGTCATCTGAACTAGTAAGACACATCCACTTTTGTTCTGGTTCTGACATTGCAGTAAATCGCGCTGATTAAATCTAACAATCGCTTATAAGTTATCATATCACGCAAAACCGTGCAAATTATACTTTGTTCTCAAATTGTTAATGTTAACAACGTCAGCATTGCGTGACTACATGTAATGTCCTTCCGATATGTATCCTTGTTTTCGCATGGGTCCGGTTGCAGTCTCTTTTTTCTGTAACGTTAGCCACTCCGAAGTCCAAACGAAGTCTTTTGCATGTTACAGCGGGTGAATCTGTTGTCACTGGTGATTGTTGTTTGAACCTTTCTGGATCCGCCATCAAATTGATAAGTTTAATTATATCAAGTGCTGTGAGAAAGGCTATAAAGGCTAGTCGCAATATAGCCGACTAGCCGAGACTCCTTCTTTATGTGTACAGATGTGACGTAATGACGCAAAGACATGCTCGAATCTCCCGTGGAAATCCACCAGTACCACTGGAATTAAAAAAATTATTACAAGCTTACCGTTTTGAATCGGGCTATGGCAAGCAGAGAGTTTTGAACACTGGCTGGTTATGTATTTTCTCAAATATGTATTTTGGATAATTTTTAACCCCCAAAAAGCTACGGACTGCAGCTTTAATATTTAAAGGAACAACAGACTGTTTTAAAATACATCTCTTTAAAATGACACGCTCTTTCAGTTTATTAAATATATAATTTCTTTAGAATTTAAAACGGTAGATTTCACTTATTCTTTATTTAAGAGAAAGCGAGAAAATTCCCATATCTTAAAATAGGGGTTTAGATGTTTAGGATATTTTAAAGATATTTTAAGGCTGGCTAACTAACTAACTAACTAACTAACTAACTAACTAACTAACTAACTAACTAACTAACTAACTAACTAACTAACTGGTTAAATAAAAAAAATTAAATAAAAAAATGCCATTTCCTAAACGGTTTCAACTGTTACACATTCAACTGTACAAAATACAAACAATAAAACAAACTTGGGTTTCTTTATTTTTCTTTAATTTAACATTTAAGAGATAAAAAGACAGTTATAAAAATACTGAAACATGGTTTAAATTAGTCGAATATGGTCCTGTAGTGTTTGTTGTGCATGGTTCTAAGGACGTACACTACATGTTCCACAATGCTTTTCGGCACCTACGTCATCAACGTGCGTTTATTTTGAAAGTGGTGAGCTGGCTTTGGATCATAGACAGTAGCTTTGGATAGCGGGTGAGAGAGTTTATTTGTATATGATCAGTACATTTTCATTGTACTTATTCAATGTTTAGCAGCTGATCATTGCTATTAAGTTAAAAGATTACCTCCGTGTTGCGTTGGCTGTCAGATTTCATTGTAACCACCTGTAATCATTAGCATTCATGCTAGCAGTTCAATCCGAGTGAGGATCAGTGTACATTTTTAAAGAACGCCAGTGTATTTTATGGTTTTTCTGTACTATTAATTTCTTTATCTTCCGATTTCTTCTGTCTCCAGCACTAGCCATATAAACTGTAACTGTCAGTTTAATCGAATGCACGGGAAGTAAAAGTTTCTTTATAATGTATCGTAATATAAGCATACTAATAAGTATATTTTTATTTTTAATGTAAAATATTCATACAGTGTTCTATGTATAGCCAAATCTAAATGGCCACTTTGAAAGCAATAAAGAAAAACAATGTGTGTCATCTAAAATAATATTAAACAGTACTGTTTAACCTCATAGAATCATATTTATCCTCATAGGTGGATTCTTCGGTTATAATTTTGCCCTCCTCCATCCCACAATCCTCTAAACCATGACCAAGCTTCTGGAGTGGCTTCTTGGTTGTTCGCTGATAGGCATGGCATGGGGACTCGTTACCTTTGACCTTCTGGATTTGCAGCTGCCTCCCCAGTACAGAGAGCTGGCGTGGCCGATGCCTGTGTATCTGCTGGTGGCGTTCGGCTGTTATTCTCTGGCAACTGTCGGCTACCGTGTGGCCACATTTAATGACTGTGAGGACGCAGCCAAGGAGCTGCAAACGCAAATAAAGGAAGCCAGAGCGGACTTGAAGAAGAAGGGACTGAAGATGTGAGAATTAAATGCAGCTCCTGTTTTTTCTTCATATACAAATGCAAGTCTCATGTTAACTTTCTGCCCGACATTTCCTCTACATTGACACTAGGCTAATTCCATGGATGTCTGTGCTATAATATGCACTCAAAGCTGCCCAGCTTGGTTCAAGTCTTTATTTCAACATGATGTAAATGATGGTTTGAACTATAGCCTAAACACCTGTGAATGATCTATTTCCAGCTTCAGAACAGGCTTATTTAGAAAATTACAGGCACATTCATGTATTGTCAATGCAGAGCAGTGCTATTTTTGTACAACCTCTAGTCCAGAGTGTGTGTGTTTGCATTGGCCTGGGAATGAATACGTCTTTTTTTGACCCAGATGTTTTTAACAGAGTCAGAATTCTGAGTCAGACTTAGAAACAAACCCGCTATGTTGATTCACGCTTGAACAAGGGTAGCGTTAAAAGATGTGGAATAGGATTTTGATGTAAAATGTAAAATTGATTGTGTTGAGGCTCACACGCTGTTGTCCCTTTTACCTTAAATTAGGGTTTAAATTTGTAAATTCAATCCAAGTAATTTAAAGCACAGTATGGGTCAAAAACATTTAATCATGTGGTCCATATTAAATGAAGTGACCTGCTTGTGTATTGAAAATAATGCACAGATGAAAACTGTTTTTCCTCTTAAGACATTCCACATGTTGAAAATGTTTGATACAAAATGTGACTTTGATACAAAATACAGACTGATTCATTCTCGACTGTGTTTAATTCATGTTCTGTTGCTCTTCTCACAGTGTTGGGGAGTAACTAGTTACATTTAAGTACAAAGTAAATGTAACCGTAATCCATTATAGTTACTGAGAAAAAAATGCTTCATTAAATTACAGTTATGAAAACGATTACAAAGGGGATTACATCTGAATATGTTCTTTAAAAAGCTAGGATATGTTGAATAATATTAATTTGTTGCTTTGCCTGTTTTTGATGTGCACGACACCTACCATCTAAAGGCCATTTAGTAAAGCGATGCTCTTCATTGGTTCTCTTGTTTGAATTTCCAGTGTTTCCTGTCATAGCTATGCAAAGATTTGATTGCAAAAACAGTATCGGCTATTTCTTGTTATGATTTTAAATCTGTATTTAACTTCAGAACAATCTGCTAAAGTCTGATTTTTGTGGTGGTTTGCTTTGAAATTAAGTGAAGGATTTTGAAAGTCTGACAGTATTCAGTGTTGAGGACTACTGTAAGGTTAACCCTGCCTGGTTTAAATGTTTCAAAATGGTTAACAGTTGAAAACATTCATTAGAAATTTAGAAAAGGAATCAAATGTAATCAGTTACATTATTAAAGTAATAGAAATAGTTACACTACTTATTACATTTTTTAAATTGGGTAACTTGTAATCTGTAACCTATTACTATTCCAAAGCAATAATGCATAATTACTTTGAGACCACTAAAAAAAGTGTGTTATATATATAGTATGAAAGTTTGTAGTGTGAATGTAAACCGGACGTACTACATTGGCAATGTTGTCATTATCATGTGACCTAACAGCATCGCTTCACTTCCATTTATAAATCCTCCCCTGTGGCCTCAAGGGATAGTAAAGTGTCCATCATATGCACACTTCATAATCTCGCCGGAAGTAGTAGTAGGTCATCCTACATTTTGCCTACTCTTTTACTGTGAATTTTGACATACTTCCTCTGTCGCATACTGTCTGTTTTTCGTCTACGATATAGTGTGATTTTTGATGCAGCCCAAGTCTTTTCTTTCTAATGTGATGTAGAGTATATGCGCGTGAAACAGATCCTCGAGAAAAAAAAGTAAAGTGGTACTTGGTTTTGTTTGTCAGGAATTGATTGGATGGTTGTGGTTTGCTATTGGTCGATCTTGTGAGTGACAGGTTGTCCCGCCCTCAGCCAGTAAACACCTCATCAGAGAAGAGATGATTAAATAAAATATTATGAGGGCAGCTGAATTTTGAAAAATGATTATGTGCACGGATAATACTGCAATATTCCATAAAAATAACAAGAATTGTCCATTTTGATTTCATGGTGACTTTAAATGTTGGTCTCAAAAAATGAAGTTCTGTGCAGATAAATTCTGAAATGTGATCCAGGTCCATGTGTTGGCTCTTAAAACACTAATCCCAAAGCCACTAAGTGCACACGGGCGCTGTATATAGTGCTGAATTAATCTGGTGCTTTTGGCAAGCAAAGCTCATTCGTTCTCTTCAGGCTTAAAGTATGCTGCTGTAACCTCAAAATTTTAGGCCCCCCTGTGAGCAGGCCTATACCTGTCTGTAGAACAAGAAAAAAGTTTTTTTTTTAATAAGTTTGCACTTTCTCATTCGAGAAGGCTCCGCCTAACTGCTGATTGGCTCCTGTTCAAAGCTCTGATGTGATGTCACCCCCTGCAGCTTCTTACAAGCTGTTGTTAGTTAAGGCCTGTTTTTCACAAACCCATGTAGCATATGAGAGAACAGCATCAGCATTTTCCTCTGAAACCACAAATTAATTAACACCACGTTTATGCTTTGAGATGCAGCTTAAACTGAGCAAAATCACAGTGTTAAGAGTTTTGAATATATATGTGCCTGAATGGAGAAAGATTCATTGATCTGATGATTCAATGACCCATTATTGAGAAGCAAGAAAGAACATTCTCTTCTGCGCGGTAATTTTCTGGTCCGGATCAATAAATCTTTCTTTGAAACGTAGTCATTGTCAGTCTGGGCATGTTTAAAGCACACAAGTAAAAAAAAAAAAAAAAAAAAACCTAATTTTGTGCTCCATTAAAGAATGAAAATACAGATTTAGAACGTCAGGGTGAGTAAATCTTCCTTTTTTGAGTGAATTCTTTCTTTAATTTGAGAGTGCATAAAGTCCAACAGCTTTTAGATGCTAGTAAACATTTGTAATAGTTATTTCGAGTGTTGGATTTCAAAGACAATTGCCAATGAAAGTAACATTTTGTACAACATGGCTAAAAAAACAAAAAAACAAGCACATTTGTCTCAGCTGACCTGTTTCAACTGCCTTTAGGGGTTAGAGACGCCACATTTTGTGAAATGTTAGACAGGTCATGCTGCTGTTGTACGTCAAGAGACCTTTATGCCCCATACTTCACATTTTGTCTGTTATGCAACATGATACTACTTCTGGTCTGTTATTGTTGGGAGAATGAACTATATGTGCCTCATTTAGATTGAATACATGGTTATAACTCAAACCAACAGTGACCCAAAAAGGAATCTGGACACTTAAGTCACAGAAAAATGTAAGAATGTTATTATTTGATATTATTTGATGGGCGCAGCACCTGAGACGTGTCGTGGTGAGGAGCAGAGAGCGCGTCTCAGGTGCTGCGGTTATCACTCCGCCCATTATACTTAAAATCACGGAGATGAAAAAGGTATGTATGAACTTATCTAACTCTGGGGGATAAGGTGAATAGGCTAAAGTCCCAAAAAGTCGGAGTGTTCCTTTAAAGGCGTCCTATTATTCCCTGGCTTTTACCAAGTCTTGATTTCGTTTTTGGGGTTTACTAGAATATGTTTTCATGCTTGATTATTAAATATTGTACATATTTGACATTATTACAGCTCCTCTCTCCCCAGTCTGGTTGAACCATAGACAGGGGGTTGAACCATAGACAGTAAAAGAAGGGTTGAACGTCGGTTTCGGTGAAGCCCCTCTTTCGAATAGAAATGTGCTGTGATTGGTTAGCTGGCCCAGTGTGTTGTGATTGGCAGCGTGTTCGGGAAATGTCCCGCCCCTTCATAACCGCGAGCTCTACTCAGATGTAAACAATGGCGTCAATTTCAAACAATTTCGAGCCCGTTTCAGACTCTGAAATGTTAACAAACAAGAGGATTTTGCAAACGGATTTCAAGCAAGCACGCATTTCACATGACGTTTCAGAGTGGTACGTTTTTTTTGTGGTATTTTTCTTATAGATATGATGTTATCCACCATTTAATCATATTGCTCAGAAAACTATGGTAATACAAACAGTAGCCTAATTGATCACAAAATCATGGATCATTTTCCTAAGGAGCGGTGAACAGTCTTACAAAAGCAAGAGCTTACAAAAGCTAAAGTAAACACTACATCAATACTGTTAGTTAGCAGGCTATAGCAAAGCTTTGTCCTTCGTTTACATCATAGCAACTAGATAAAGGTTATAATTAGAACTGTTAATAGAAAACACAACTACAAATAATAAGACAAACTTATAAGTTGTGATCCATAAACAACAGATTGTCCCGACAAAATGGGAATGGCTACGTCTTACAGGAGAAGCTTTTGTGTGTGCTTTATACTTTCTTCTGGAAGCTGTTTTCTGTAAAATGTGCAGCACAGACAAACGTTAAGGTGATAACATTCAGGAACAGTGTTAAAGGTGCAGTGTGTAAAAATTTTGAGTATTTATTAACAGAAATGCAATATGACATCCATAACTATGTGTTCAGTGGTGTATAAAGAACTTACTTAATAAACCGTAATGTTTTTATTACCTTAGAATGAGGCATTTATATCTACATAGGCGCGGGAATCCCCTTCTATGAAGGTCGCCATATTGTGACGTCATGTTTCTACAGTAGCCGAACGCGAACACACAGCGTTACAGAGCGCGTTTCGTCACTACATTGAAAGAGAAGCCGCAGGAAGCTAGAAGAAGCTAGTCATAAACACCGTGAGTAGTGACTTTTCCCTTGTCAGTGGTGTAAATATGTAGTTGGATTGTTTCATGTAACTTAATTCTTCTCCCTCGCTGTGTTATGGCTTTGCTATGTGGGGATAAATGTGCTGGTTAAGTTCGTGAGACAGCTGATTAGTAGGCTACTCTTGTCATTGACCGTAAAACAGTTACAGGAATCACCAACCCGTCGATCTTGGAAGCATTTTAAGTCGATCGCTTAGAGTTTCCAAAATCAGAGAAAAAACGCCTATTGTGTGTAGTAAGTGTGTCTAGGGGATGCGGAGG
Source organism: Rhinichthys osculus (assembly GCA_029959095.1). NCBI lineage: Eukaryota > Metazoa > Chordata > Actinopteri > Cypriniformes > Leuciscidae > Rhinichthys > Rhinichthys osculus. The sequence goes on from JARWKJ010000015.1 coordinate 32,693,911, forward strand.
CGCGCGCGATGTCACAATCACGTCATTTTTGCACCTTTGGGCTCATGCGGACGCGTCGAGTTTAAACAAGGCTTTACGCTTTAACCAGCTCAGCCACAGTAACAGCTCATATTAGCCAGCTAAACTTTTACTACCCTGTTAGAAAAAAATAGTTGCATAGTTTCATGTGGGTCTTCTCCCTCGCTGTATTATGGGTTTGCTTTGTGGGGAGAATCTGCTGGTTACGTTCGTGAGACAATCAGCTGATTACTATTATTATATTATGTAAGGTGCATTGTGTAATATTTCTGAGGATCTATTGACAGAGATGCAATATAAAATCCATAACTATGTTTTCAGTGGTGTATGTCATGAACCGTACTTAATGAACCGTTATGTTTTTATTACCTTAGAATGAGACATTTATATCTACATAGGCGCGGGAATCCCCTTCTATGAAGGTCTGAAGGTATGTTTCTACCGTAGCTGAAAGCGAACAAACAGCGCTAAAGAAACCTCATTGCTTGACTCACTACTTTCTGCTGCTGACTCAGACTCAGACGACGACATATTTTGTCTTACGTCGGCCACCGTAGCTTCTCATTCGAGTTTGAAAACCGAGGGATAGGCCGCGAGTGACTTGCTGTTTGCAATTTGCAGGATTCACCACTAGATGCCGCTAAAAATCCCACACTGCACCTTTAAAAATAAATAAAACCTCACTAAGTTCGCCAGCCTTAGGACAAACTTTTTCTGGGGTTTAAAAAACAGAAACAACAACTCTTCCTCTTCTCTAAAGCAGCCCAACATGGCTGACCCTTTGTTGCGTGGGGCAAGGATTATGTAAATTTTAGGGTTTGTGATGTCACCAACCCAGGAAGAAGCTTGTTGTAGTCCCTACCAGCCGTTTGTTGTAGTCTTTAAAAAGCGATTTCTGTAAAAGAAAATATCTCCCTTTGCATTGAACTTTGAGCGTCGTAACTTTGCAGATGTTGTTTATGCTCAAACAGCAACATTACACAATGCTGTGTAATTTTTAACTGAAGTTAAAAAAGTGAAATCATAATCAAGGACCCCTTTAAAGAAAGTAAGCACATGGACACTTAATACAAAAATATATTATTAAATAATCGATAAAATAAGTCAAAGGTTTTAAATATACTACAATATTTTTAATATTGTTAAAATTATTATTATTAATATTATTATATGTGTGCAGTGTTGGGGAAAGTTACTTAAATTACAATATTTCATTACTCTCAATAAAGTAACTTATTGTGTTAATTACTTTTTATGTAAAGTAATGTTACATTACTTTTGCATAATTTCTCGACTGGGGTTGCTTGTTTGTTTTTAAGTAACAAAAAAAAAGTTACATTTTTGGTAAATGTAAAGCCTCAGGGTGCAGGAAATGCAAATTCAATCATGTAGAGGGCGCAGCTCAAAGAAACCTTTAGCTGGGCTGCCATTCTGGATTCTAGAAGGATCAGACGCAGCGACACTCTTTAGCAATAAAAAAATAATAATAATTTAACACAAATGTGATGTTTAGCCTATCTAAAGTCATTTCTGCTCATTAGTTGAATTGGATTATCAGCAGCAAAGACATTGATTAATAAAGGGATATTAAGTACATAAAGTATATTTGTGTAGTTTAACATATTTCATCATTGCAGTAATATTCTGATTCTGCATTTCACTGTTTTCATTTTGAGGAATACTGAATCTGTTTTTGTGAGATGAGTAAATGTCTGCTCACATTTAGTCTTACATAACCATCATGTTTACACCGTGCACAACGCCTCTGCATTTACTCCTGATTTCTCTCAACATGGGGACAGAGAGATGTCAGTCAATAAAAGGGAAAACAAAGTAACTTGCATTACTTTTCTGAAAAAGTAACTCAGGTATTTTGTATTAAATTTAAATGTAATCCGTTATTTAAAAAAAAAAAAAAAACAGTAAAAGTAACCTGATTACGTAGCTCACATTGTAATGCAACACTATACATAATTGTCTCAGATACAGTGCAAGTATTTTCTGGATGTCAAACTTAAAGGAAAAAGGCTCTGAAAAAAAAAAAAAAATCAGTTAACATTTTCCAATAGCCTACGCAGCCAAAATGATGTCAGGAAAAGGAAATTAGTGATTTACATTTTGATGAAAAATAAAAAAGACAAACATTATTTTTCCTTTGGAATAACATGCACTGATGAATCATACACAAGAAAACCAGGAATGTGTATCAATAAAGTAAATAGCATCAATTTGGATTCCATGTTGACTTGAAATGACATTCAGTAAAACTCCAAGTACACCAAACGTCTGAACGTCTAAAAATGTCCGAGTCGTGTGCTGCCAACATATGAACAAAGAGAAATACTATCTGGAGTGCCAGCTGCCAAACGTTCTCCATGGCCTTGTTAAAATAAATATGAATGTAAAAAAGACGGAAAAATGAGTGGAAGTGTAGAGTAATGGCTGAATACTGTATACGTCAGTGAATGTAAACCTTATTGTTTAAGCTAATTAGCTAACTGTTTCGGTAACATGTGCTAGCAAGGTGTGTTTGTCAAAGAATGTGAGACTTTCTCTCTGACCATAAGTCTCTATCCAAATATGCCTTTATTAGGACAGAAACCAGTAGATACTTCCATCCAAGACAAGAGTATGTAGAAGATAATACGTCCCATAAAATCGATAAATGCCATTTTTCCGAGACGTCGGTGTTCACCACAAGAGTTTGTATTACATGTTTGCTTCAATAGCTTATTAAATTGTCCGATCAAAATCTTGGTAGCGTTTATGGGTTTGGCTTGAGTGTCTCTTGTGAGTCTTATTTTCACCTTCACCTTTTTGCCAGCAAACATGCAGAATGAATGGTTGAACAGATGTCTAAAATCGGCAGCTCTGTAAGAGAATTGGCTGTATCAAACTCAGCAGTTTGGTCTTTCAGAAATAGCATCGTGGTGGATTTCTCCTGAAATTTATGGCAAGCATAGCTTGAAATTCAATCACATTTTCATTGTCTGAACAAGAATTTATGCCCAATCCATCAAGCCGAGCTAAAATCGAGATGTAGCGGCCCTCGACCCCATTCTGAGAAGCGGCTTGACAGTCTTTGTTGTTTAAATGGCTTGATAATAATTATGGGGTTTATGTATTCATATTTCTGATATTGTTGGACTGGTGTAGTATTTCTCTGGGTTTGGCTCTGAGTCTTTGAAATAGGATAACCCATTCAACAATGAAAAAGAATGAAGTTTTATTTTATTTTTTTATATGTTAATATATTTGCTTGCTGTCAATCCCCAATGAATTCAAACAAAAACCTTAGAAATACAGGTTTTTACTCAAGGTTCACAAAGCCATAATACTTGTAACGCCACCATAGCTTTATTTTCTTTGACTTGGACTGTACCATGTTCAGTTCACTCAGGGTTCACTGAGCTGTCTACTTTTAATGCCAAATCAAAAAACTGATTTCCCAATTTCTCCAGCTATCTCTGATTCATCTAAACATTGAGAAATCGCGGTTAGGTGACGTAGTTGTAGGCCAGCACTTACCTTTGTTTTTAACACTGAGAAAATAAAACAACAGAATTCTTGTTGAACAAGTTATTGGTGAAGGTTAAACCTAAAAAAATTGTTTTAATTTGCTTTCAAATGTTTATTTAAATGCGAAGTCCTGCAAAAGAAAATGGTCAGAAAAGGTGGGAAATCACTTCGAAAATACAATAAATAAATAATAATTCCAAGTAATGTTATTTTTCTTCTCAAAATAGCTCTGTTGTAGTTTTAATAAAATTAACTTATGTAGAAATTACTATACATACATACATTCCACATACTTATATTTCTATTTCCATTTTTTTTAAAAAAACCATCTATTTATCAAAGAATCCTGGAAAAAAATATAATGGTTTCCACAAAAGAATTAAGCAGCACAGCTGTTTTCAACATTGATAATAATAAGAAATGTTTCTTGAGCAGCAAATCACCATATAATATTAGAATAATTTCTGAAGGATCATGTGACACTGAAGACTGGAGTAATGATGCTGAAAATTCAGCTTTGCATCACAGGAATAGATTACATTTTAAAATATAAACCAGTTATTTTAAATTGTAATAATCTTTCACAATATTAATGTTTTTACAGTAGCCTATTTTAGGTCAAATAAATGCAGCCTTGGTGAGCATAAGAGACTTCTTCTTTCACCCCCAAACTTTTGAATGGTGTATATCATACTTGTACACATCAACATAATCATCACACATGCTAATTTGAGTTTTAAATACATCCCTGCTACATTTTATAACAAACACATAAAAAGCGTTTTTTTTTTCAGCCTGCATATTAATGTCATCATTCTTTTACGAGTCTCTCCACCCCCCTGTTCATGTTTTATAACAGTATGAGACATATGCTGTCTGAGGAAGACTTGTGTCATATTTCTCTCCCCTTGATGTCCATGCTGTGTCCAGACAAGTTGCTGCTGTTCTCCAACCTGCTTCCTCCACCGAGGACTGAATATGGGAATGAGCAAAAATGATATTAGACATAACACCTACATGAACAGCCTGTGTTGATTTCACCATATACTTCCTGTTAAATTTGTGACTTTCATCCACTATTCCTGTTGTGAATGTATAGACCTTATGTAGCCCCGCCCCTTTTCAGCGTTGTCTTCTGGTTTGTATTTCCACAGCATGAAGTTAAAGCTGCAGTCCGGCGTTGTCGCCATCTCTGTTCGAAATCTGCAATTGCAGTCATTCGCGGAATTATCAACTTTACGTGAGTTGTACTTCAACACCCTCGACACAACACAGCGCGGATGAACACAATGTTTGAGGAGACTGTGAGGCTTTCAGTCGCCGCGCCGGTGTGGATACTCATTCAGAATCACAGATTATTCTTTTTGGAAGTATGACCAACATAAGAATTTTCACCGGAAAATGTCATCTGAACTAGTAAGACACATCCACTTTTGTTCTGGTTCTGACATTGCAGTAAATCGCGCTGATTAAATCTAACAATCGCTTATAAGTTATCATATCACGCAAAACCGTGCAAATTATACTTTGTTCTCAAATTGTTAATGTTAACAACGTCAGCATTGCGTGACTACATGTAATGTCCTTCCGATATGTATCCTTGTTTTCGCATGGGTCCGGTTGCAGTCTCTTTTTTTCTGTAGCCACTCCGAAGTCCGAACGAAGTCTTTTGCATTTTACAGCGGGTGAATCTGTTGTCACTGGTGATTGTCGTTTGAACCTTTCTGGATCCGCCATCAAATTGATAAGTTTAATTATATCAAGTGCTGTGAGAAAAGGCTATAAATCTCCACCTCCAGCATCCTCACACGCATAGCGCAATATATTATTATTATTATTATGTGTACAGATGTGACGTAATGACGCAAAGACATGCTCGAATCTCCCGTGGAAATCCACCAGTACCACTGGAATTAAAAACATTATTACAAGCTTACCGCTTTGAATCGAGCTAAGGCAAGCAGATAGTTTTGAACACTGGCTGGTTATGTATTTTCTCAAATATGTATTTTGGATAATTTTTAACCCAAAAAAAGCTACGGACTGCAGCTTTAAGACTTTACAAATTTCTGAATGAACCGCTCGTTTTAAAATCTTCCTGGTCTACTGACATTTGTTATGAAATCCGCTTCAAGCATTACAATGCTCATGATAAACTTTCCTTAACTCTATGATAAGTAAATCCACTTCACCAGCTAATTACTCTTCACACTGTTCAGCTCCAGTCTCTATGAAGCCCCTACTTCTGAAAATGCAATATGATCTGATTGGTCGGCTGGATGAGTGTGTTCAGTGTTGTGATTGGCTAACCTCTTTGAGGGTGTTTCGGAAATGTCAGGACCCTTACCATAACCGTGAGTTTCAACACAGTAATGTAACTCAACCTGGCCTCACCTCTTTTTTTTTTTGCGTATGCCTTGGACGAGAATGATTTAAATAGGGAATATTGTGACGTGTACATTCCAGGAAAAAAAATTAAGACTACAATCGAGGTGATTTAGGGAGTTCAGAAACAGTATTGCTTAATGATATAGAGAAGTATGGTGGATTTCATTTGTCTTCGGAAGTGGGACATTCCTAATTCAGTTGGAACTTGTATCTGAAACGCCCCCTCAAGTCGAAATTGCGACTAGGAATCTCGGGGGACCTTCAGAATCCAATATGGCTGCTCAGCGCATCAACCGTAAGAAAAATAATGCTTTTTAATGTGTTTGTATTCTGAAATAGCTAGCACAACAAGGGTTTGCTGGATGCATCCATCTTAGGCCCCGTCCACACTACTGCGTTTTCGTTTAAAAACGGAGACCTTTTGCTACGTTTGCACCTCCCGTCCACACTAAAACGGCAAAAACGGAGACCCAAAACGGAGAAGTTTAGAAACGCTGCCGATCCGTTTTTCGTTTTGAATCTCCGGAGGGCGTTTTAGTGTAGACGGGTCAAGACGGAGGACTTTAGAAACGATGACGTAGTAGAGGCTCACGCTCGGCTCTATGATTGGGTGTCATCAGTCATGGCGTATATCTTTGCTAACAGCTGTTGTACAAGTAAATTCTGCATTTTACAACGCTATAACTGCCTACATGCGCCGGAGTCAAGCTATTATTCCAGCGATCTGTGACCAATTCCCGTGTGCGGCGGCGGCGTTGACCGTACATGGAGCGTCGGTTTGGGGTTAACCCAGAGCATGGTGGGATAATTTTATCAATGAAGTTGTGTTTACAACGGCACGCGCATGCCCGGTGTTGGTGAATGGTCACGTGATCCGCGTTTTCAGTCGTTTTAATGTGGACGGAGATCAATTCTAATACGCAGCTAAAACGCTGGTGTGGACGGAGATCGTATTCGTTTTAATTATCCGTTTCTAAACTAAAACGCAGTAGTGTGGATGGGGCCTTAGTTTTCCAACCTGGAACGATGTCAACTCAGGTGTGATGTCAATCCCAGCTCCTACACCCCTCTTCCGATGTAAATGAAATTTGGCTCTGCAGTGAGCACCACTTGAAATAGAACATAGCATAACTCCCTTTGGACCGAACTTATTATTTTGTAACTTTGCAGAGCTTTGTCATGCTCAAACAGTAACATTACACACTAAAGAAAGTTGAAAATGTAAAAAAAGCATACACTGTGAAAAATTAAATCATCAATAAGATATAACAACTTATATTTTAACATTGCTTATTTTGATGAGTTAAATCATTTTAAACTTTTTTTTTTATAAGTTATACAATATTTAACTAATTTTTAAAGTCGATTTAAGTTGAAATGACAAAAATCCAAGGTGATTATACTTAAAAATTGATTCAGCAACTTTTTTTTTTACAGTTTAACAGGACCTTTTTTAATATGACTAGACAAAGTGCTATCATAATCTATAGGATGGTGTTTGTCTTATCAGATGAATAACAGAAATGGGATACAAAGCCACAGTATTTGCCCCAACTTGCACGAGGATAAACCATACTAAGCATATTTCTTGATCAAAGTTGTGTGTGTGTGTGTGTAAATGCAAACCTTCTCTCAAAGTGTATTTGTAGCTCAAGGACAAAAGCTTAACATATTTATCATAAAGCACAGAAACAGATGTGCAGGACCAACTTAATGCATTATCTTGCGAAAAAAAAAGTAAGTAACTCTTAATCTTCAGGAGACATTGAAAGCTGATAAGAGAAGGCCAACATTTTTCCCAGAAGTGAGATGAATAACATGCAGGGAGGAGGGAGAGATCTTGCCTCTCTTGTTTTTTTAGACTCTTTGACACTGCTGAAGTTCATCTATTTCAATTGCAGAAAAATGCACACATTTGTGGAATTGCACGCTGCCCGTTAGCACAAAAAACACTTTTGACTCGTCCGTTCAAAGTGAAAACTGTGAAATGGAAGTTAAATATAGAAGAGAGCATTAAAGATACAAATATTATAAATGATATTAATATAATTTAAATATATTTATAAATATTGTACATTTATATTTTAAATAATTTTTTATTGAATTATTTTATAACAAACTTTTTTAGTATCTCTACCTAAACAGATGTCCTTTTCCCGGAGCTCTTTGTCTCCAGACATGATTTTTCATACCGGCTCCCGTTTTGTCCCCTTTTGTCGGTCTTTCGACTGACTCTGTGGTTTCTCTTCAGCAATAATGACTATTTAAAGCAAAAGTCCTCTAGTGAAGTGCCACTTATTCCCTTTAAAACTCCCTAAACTCTTCAGAGGAGGTCAAACGGTTAAGAGAGGGGCTGATTTACAGTCGTGGGGTCAAAGCTCTGAAAACACACAGTCAGGGTGTGAGCTGCGGAACCAGTCTGCAGTGTGACAGCTGCTCTTACGGTCAGCCATAAAAAGAGAAGAAAAAAGAAAAGAAAAGAAAGGCCTCTGGAGATGAGCAGGAGAAAGGGAGGAACAATAGTGTGTAGGAGACAGAGACAGACAGAGAGACAGAGAGAGAAAAAAGAGAGAGCTTTAGGGAAGGTAAACGAAGAACGGAGGCTGAAAGAAACGAAGAGAGAGCGAGAAAATGAGATGCTGCGACACAGAAAGAGACGGAGACATTGATAGGTATATAAAACGAAAGAAAAGGTCACGATACTGCATGAGCAGGGTATAAAAATACAGCATGAAAAAAGTTTCAACAAATGGTCAGTGAAAGGAGGTTAGAACTTTTTTCCATTCATTTTCTGAGGTTTGCAAATTTTACCACTCAAGTGTGATTTCTGTGAATTTGTAATTTTCTAGCAATAACAATGTACATTAAAATCACATAGAAAAAACGTATACAATTTATAACCGAGGAAAAGAGCCGCCAAAATAGCTAAATTAACCAGTCATTCAGTAGGGAGTAGCTTAAGGACCAAATGTTGGTTTAATTAACAAATCTTCCCATTAATCCTAGAAATATATTTGTTTGTCATACAAATATTGAAATAGTTTGAGCTTGATGCGTACATACAAAACATTGGAATGAAGCGAATGAGAGCTTCTAAAATGGCAAACAATAACAGAAGAGGTGTGTGTATGTTTACCGAGCCGTCTGGCAAAGCTCCAAGTTTAGCCAGAATACAAAGGGAAGAGCCATCCTCCTGAGACAGACACACACACAGACACACACGGTCAAACTGATGCCTCTGACCTCCGACCATTGTGATTTTTTTCCTGTCACCGGTGAATCATAAACCCTGAGACACAAAACACTTCATCCTATTGACACACGAACAGGACAATATGTGCTTTTGCTCGGAATTATCATTCTAAATGAGCTCAGATAGTTCTGGTCCGGGATGCTGAGTGGTCAAAATATACAATATAATAAGATTGTTATTGTTTAAGTCGAGATGAAGCGAAAGTTGCGTTAGTCTTTTCTTCCCTATTGTGACGTATATCCCAGTGAAACTCCTCTCGAGCAAGAGAAAATTGTAGGGCGGGACTTGATTTTGTCCATTGGGAACTGATTGGATGGTTGTGGGTTTCCTATTGGTCGATTTCATGTGAGTGACAGGTTGCCCCGCCCTCACGCCAGTAAACAAGTCGTCTGAGAATAGATGTTGCTGCAAAAGGGAGGGGAAGTTATTTGGAGTAAATATTAAAAGAACTCATGAATAAAAAAATAAAAAAACAATGTGCACAAAATCATTTATAATAAACACTGCAATATTCCATAAAAACAAGAAATGTCCATTTTTATTTCATGGTGACTTTAAGGAATAAAGTATTGAAAGCACTGCAATAAATGTAAGTATATATACGTATAATGTATGTATATATATATATATATATATATATATATATATATATATATATATATATATATATATAAAAAAACAAGGTCGGCTACAATCGCATTTTCAAAAAATATCATTTATTTTCACATAAGAATCTTCACATTAACTGTTTTTTTTTTATCAAAGGTCTTTTTTTTATATAATCCTCTTTATATACATAATATACATTTTACACAATACATGTACAAAATAAGAATACGAGAATAAAAAAAGAAAAACAAAATGGAAAAATGAATCAAAGTGACCCAACGTTAATCATATACAGCTGTGCCAGTCGTACGAACAACTGTCCGGAATTGAGCTTAAACGGCTACATCATGTCAGAGTCAGTGTATGTGGTGTTTCGTTCATAGTGCTTTAGCAGATTAGAGTTATTAATGTGTGTAAGCCTGGTCCAGTATCCCCACACTAAATGTTCCTTATAGTATAGTATATGTCGATTTACAACAAAATAGCTAAGCTTATATTGTAGTGACAGACCAGTATATCAGACAGGCCAGTTAATCAGCCCACATTTGGCCATTTTGGGATTCATCAGTTTTTGCGGATTTTTATTAAATATTATGTAAAATAAATGTTCATTTAATGTCAAATATCTATCATCGAATTGCATTTTATATATGTGTGTGTGTGTGTGTGTGTGTGTACACACACAAACAAACACTGTTCATATAATGCAATTTAATGATTTTGAATGTCTTCTATAATTTTTATATCTGTGTTATATTACACATGTGCTACCCTGATGTTTTGATTTCAGTACCAGCATAAAATTAATTAAAATTAAAAATATAATTTGGCCAACTGTAATATTTAGTGTAGTCCAATTGCCGATACAAATCAGTTGACATATTTTCCTGAATTTCCTTTTTCTTTCCACCCAATGAACAGCTTAGATGAAGTAAAAACGTCTGTTCTTAATTATGAAGTTCATTTCCAGGTGTACATTAGTGATTGTGTGAGTGTGTGCTTCTCATTGATTGTGCTTGGCAGTTTAAATGCTGAGGGTGGTGATAAATGCCCACCGTGCCAGGACATACCATCACAGCTCCACACACACTTGGGAGGAAATGTGTGTATTTATCCAATAATCCAATTTCCCTTTTTGTCACTTTTTCATGTACACTTCAACACATTAATCCAACGAGTTTCTCCTCTCTCACGTCTCATTTCCTCTCTCTCTCTCCATCACACAGTAAACATTTTTGCTCACTATATACAGTAATTTGTTCTGCAGCAAAACTAATAATTTACGAACTCTTTAAACAATGAATGTACAAAAACAACACAGCATTTCTGAATGGAAGTGTGTCAGTGGGTTTGGTAAACAGTATCGGATGCCGCCGTTTTCCGCTGTCAGGGTGCCGGCGCCCAATCTGGAACTGCTCTGTTCATTTCCACAGATGTCCCATCACAGGCACCAGCACCATTTCGGCGGTAAAGGGGTACGTGTGTGTTCTGTACTGCATTTCCAGGTTAAATCCAGGTACAGCACACAGTCTTGTAAAACCATGAGACAGTGAGAATAAAACCCACTAAGCTGATGCTACATAAATTAATATTATTTCTCTGGATGTACAAAACATGAGAAAACAATGAATAGTTTTGATCGTTATACTCCTCTGTGAGAAGCTCTGTGGTCTTTGGCTCATTCTTGGCTTGCGTCCCATCATTATGACACTCAAATAAAGGGGGTTGTCCATATTCCAAGTTCATGCTAATTCCAAATCTGCATTACAGTTTGTTCTTATCCAGGTTTTGAGTGGTCAGACGTTTATATGAAGAAGAAAAAAAAAATGGTAAAAGGGAAAACATCTCCCTTTGCATGAACAATATTTCCAGAAAAATACTGACGTCTCGTTTTTTTGTTTCTTTAGAAGTGTCCGAAAGCCCTCTTCTTCCAGTTAGGCTTCTCCACTCCGCTTCCTGTATGCTTCTCCCAATGGCCAGCACTGGGATGTAAAGAGCTACCTCTGTGTGCTTCCATCGACACAGGCCGCCGTCATTACAGTCTATTGTAAGTGAAATTTAGTCCAGTGTATCTAGTCCAATCTCACTGTAAGACCAACAACAATAAAATGGGGAGTAAGGTTGTGAGAACAGTCCAGGATGCTCCTGAAATGGCGGAGTTTGTCCGCTTGCTTTGCTGCACTTCAGGAAGAGCCACAACAGGATCATCTGTAACATGGAAATAATATATTAGATATTTCAGTTTTTCTCTCAGATCTCATCAAACAAATCTTCATTTTTGTTCCGAAGATGAACGGAAGTCTTACAGGTTTGGAACGACATGAGGGTGAGTAATTAATGACAGAATTTTTGGGTGAACTAACCCCTTAAAACTTGAATCGATGTGACCGTACCTGCTGGTAACCGATTAGATGGTGTGTGAGCTCCTGCCCCTGTGCCCACCTTAGATCCACTTCCTGTGCCAACCCTGGCTTCTTGAGAACCTGAATGGAAGAAAACACCAGTGAATACACAGATCAACTGAAATGCAAAATGTGCAGTTTTATGATCTGCATACTCACCATCATTGGCAACTACGTCTACTCTGAGTCTCATACACTCCTCTCCGTGGTGGTGCAGCGGTTTGGCTGTAAGGCAAAAAAAGAGAAGGCCGTCAGGATAGAGGAAGATAAAAGGATAATAGGGAGGTAAATGGGTAGCAGACAGGTTAATTAGAAAGGAGGTTAATAGTGTTAGACGTGTAGTGGCTAATCCACTTCTCTTTAGCAGCCACCTGGACCTGTGACCTGTGTCTGTGATCTATTTTACGACAGTGGTGGAAGTGTACTCTAATCCTTAAGGCACCTACACACTAGAGTTTGTGGCAGAGCTGCAAATCCATTGACAAAAAGTCAAAAAGTAGAGAAAATTGGGTTTAGTTGTGCTTTTGAAAAACACTGTATTGGTGTTTGAGTTTAAACTGACATGGATCTTTCCACACCATCAAAGCGGATCTAATGCATTTTATCCATCAAACATTCCACCCTTAACTTTACAGTGTTGGCAGAATTAGCCTTTTTAGAAGTACGCTTTCCTAGAAGGGTCTATATTGGGTTGTCAAATTTCACCATTGTTAATTCTAGACCTCCATATACTAGTCCACATGCTCGCTGAATTGCGCTCCTTGTGTTTCCGACAGCCCAAACTCCCCAAGGATAGCCCGTGGGGATGCCAGAAAGACACGTAGCGGTTCTGCTGCCAGTTTAGCAGTCCGCAACACAAATTGAAATGTATTCATTACTGTGGTGCTAAAAAAGGGCTCAAATATGACTCACAGACTTAGCATTCAGCATATGGTTTGTGGGGCAATGAATCTATAACCGGTTTTCAGATGTTCAAAAACATTTCCACCCCTAACCATTCTTCAAAAACGATCCACCATAAATGTTCACATTCATAGCTTAAGTGCAAGCTGACTTTTTAAGGGCTGTACTCACAGATGTAGTAGTAGCTCTCGCTCTGTCGGAACTCTTTTCCCAGGGTGAATGGCGTGAAGCGCTGGAACTTCTCGGAGAACTTTTCGGGTGCGTGAGGGGCGAAAGGGTGGCCGCATTCCCAGCGCATCTGGTCGTAAGATTGTGGACGGCAGGAGTCATAGTCTTCACGTTCCACCATGTAGAGCACGTAGCGCTCGGCATCCTGTGACGGCACTTCGCCCAGTGGGTAGTGAGGGCACACGATGTCTAGGTAGTCGTTCAGGCGTACCTCAACCGCATAGCTGTTCCATCGGAACCTGAGAGAATAAGAGGGATTTCATGAATATTTGTTTGTAAAAGAGCAATGCAATGAAGCAAATACATAAATAAGCTTTAAAACTCAATTTTGGGAGACAAGATCATCTAGATCGGCAGAAAACGAGAATAACTCCAGCGTTATCACTCTCAGTGGTGACATGAATTCTTCATTTAGAGAACTTTCACAGAGCGAGTGACTTGAATGCCAAGCCTAATGCAATCACATTTTCAATTGCCCTCGCATTGATCTACAATACCATCTCAAAGACGACCAGACGGCAAATCACAAAGGGATGGCGGAGGGGAAGAAAAGCCAAAAAATGCGAACAATGGAAAGACAGATGAGTATGTTGATTTCTTTGCAGAAGATGATCCGGGACCGATGCATGAATATAGATTATTCTAAACATCGGTTCATTGATCGAACCGCATGCTGTCCGTACACAGGGAATAGGTCAGAACTGGTGAAAATGGCAGGAACATGGACATGGCGTGAATGTATTGATCTCGCTCGCCTCGTGAGAGCAAGAGTCTTATTTGTGCAGACATTTGCAATCTGTCAGGTTGCATCACCAGGTGATGAGTATTGACTATCTGCAGAATCACACGCTCAGACTCACAAACACAAATAGAGAAATAAATCTGCGTTTCGTCAACACTCCCTTACTCATTACAGATAAACACACGCACTCCGGCTGATGGAGTCATACACACCCAGTCTACGCCACACTTCTCCCTTTCATTTGACACACGGAGGGAGGCGGCGGAGACAGTCTGCCTGTCTGCTTCTCTCCATTCCCTCCCTCTCTCCAGCATTTGCTTCATTCTTAGTTCTGCTCCTGTAGCTCTTCTGGCAGTGTGCTATCTCTGTTTATGTGCTGCCCACTGATAGAAGAATGCCAGAGGTAGAAAGAAAGCCCTTGTTTATTTATACATCCATCCATCATCGGATGCCACTTTAGCTTCCATATGTTCGTTTCTGAGCTCAGCTCAGGTTCAGACATTTTCATTATGAGCTCAACATCAGCCAGGTCTAAAATGAGCTATAAAACCTTTTTTGGGCTCCCCGGGCGCAACTTTTTGCATGGTGATCAGGTTTACTTCTCATACTCTCAAAAGTATCTCTCTCTTGTGGAGTCGGATTTTTTTTCAGTCTGAGTTTTGTGAGTGATGCTTCCTAGCCCTTAAAGTCATGATGAAACAGAAGTAGCTACAAATCTTTTCTTCCGTATTGTGACGTACATCCGAGTAAAAAGGACTAGCGGGGGACTAAATGTTGGGCGGGGTCTTAGTTCTTTCAATTGGTTGATTGGATGGTGGCCTTCGATGGTAAAAAAAAAAGGGCAGGGTTTATGTGGGCTAAATGATTAGAGAATTCCAGCATACATAACTAGAGAAAAGTCTGTAATTTCATCAGAAGATCGAGTTATCACATTTTGATGCGAATCATTTTTTTAAATGAAACATGCATGGATGAATTGTTCAGAAAATCAATAACGATCATTTAGAAAATAATAACTAAGTACTACACATTTGTAACTTGCACGGGTTACCTTAAGATGTGATTGATACCTTGAATTGTGTGGCTTCTAAATGTAAAACATCTACTGGAAACATCGCCATTACTTATAATGAAGGAGCGTTGTAAAGAATCAGTTGAAATATTGAATCACAAACAACTCAAGGGCCAACATGAGCGCCATAGACACTAACTGCGATCATCCTAGATTCTGGAGAATTCCAGTTTTCCTCCCTGTCTGCTGTAAATGCCAGTAGCGTTATTTCCCAGAATGGGTGTTTCTGTCGGTGTGTGACAACATCCACACGTCTGGTCGATGATCAAAGTCTGCTGAGTCTCTCTCGCTCTCTCTTTTTCTTGTTTGTTGATGGGGGGGAACCCCTTGGTCTTAGGACAGACGATCTGGCTCCAGACCCCTTCTAGTCTTACACACACATACAGCCCTTCTAATTGGCCTGCTGCTTTCACTCACTGCAGATCCAAACACACACACACAGCGCTACACACATAGCGCTACACACACAGCGTTACACATAAAGCCAAACTTAGCACTCCCGGCCACACACTTCAATTCTCTAGTGGCCGTGTACAGCAGTCACATACTGATGCATCTTTGTTTGATGAATGAAGCAAATATACCTCACCGCCAATAATAATTTACGTCTCACATTCTTTAACTGCTGTCACCAGATGCTTGGGAGCAGTCATCTGGTGCACCAGCACACACACACACACACACACACACACACACACACAAACAACCCGTTAAAGCCCTGATTAAAATCTGTTTGTGGTATGGCCCCAATGTGTTCATCAAAAAGGGTTGGGAGGGGGGGCAATTAAAACACAAAGACTGGAATTAAAGTGGTCCCAGAGGGGGGCAATTATGCTGCTCCCCCCCCTCAGCCTCCGGGGGCTGGGAGTCAGTGGGGAGGGTGGGAGAAAGCAGTGGGGGTTGGACTCTGTCTCAATACAGGGGTCAGCGGGTGCTCCCTACGACAGTGTCCTTTCAAACACTACAGTTACTTTATCAATGCCTTAATTCATACAGTGATGCCATTCGCTCATTCTTGCATCATTCATCACGCATACTGGGCTCAACTTCATGAGCATCCATAGATGAACTTAAATCCTTTATGCTTTGTCCTGTTTTTGTCCTGGGCTTCAAAAGAGGCTTATAATGGTCGTAAAGTTTTCTTTGTCTTAAACATGTAAATGACTATGCTTTATTAGTAATATCCTTGTATTGCCAAAGCAGTGACAAACTGATAAACAAAATCTAAAAAAAATAGTTATAGATAGATTATTAGAGTACGGAGTCAATTATTAGATTGAAAATGTGAATGAATGAATGACCTCTATGCTTCATTAATGAAGACTGAAACTTGGCGGATGAATGCGGGTGCTTGTGAGTCACGTCCGTGCTTACCGTAAAATGTGAATAGCTGAAGTTCTTTAATTCTGAACTCATCTTCCTGTAAATATCAGTGGAATTCTCAGCCAATAGAACTGACCTGATGCTAAATGGGCAACTGTAGGGTTAATCTCGGGTCTCTTAATCTTTAGTTCAAAGTTTTGTCGTTGTTGTTCTTTTTTACCCCCTCTAAGTCTGTCTATCAATTGGTCTCTCCTCCCTCTCCCTCTCTCATTTCAACACTCTATCACTCGCTGGAATGTTGGAGCTCAGAGAAAGGGGGGATGATCAGTGGGGGGTGAGAGGTTGAGGAAATGCTCGCAGTCAGCAGCGCAGACCTTAACACACACTTCTAACACACACACAGAAGCAGGGATGTTGGTTAATAGTCTAGGAAATGCTCAAGTTAACATTCTTTCCACATTCACCTGTTTAAAAGGGAAGGTATGGTGTATTTAAACCACACACACACACACTCCAACAATAGGCCCACCAACATCTCTGTCATTCGATCTGTGATCTTTTGTAGCTTTCACCACCTGATACTACAGTCTAAACGGTAATTAATGAAATTCTGACCACCGGATCTGTTCAAATATCCACCCTTCACTCTAGCCCTCACACCTGCGTTTGCTGGCTAAAATGACTGTCATTAGCCTCTGAAACCTCTGCCGTTTTAATTCAGTGCTAATGCAGGCTCTGTTGTTCTGGGTGACTGGTTCGGAATGCAGTACGGCAGGATCATCGGGTGCTCTGTGCTCCGGGATTACCCGGCCTAGGTTGCCGAGGGGCCAGGGGCCTCATTCAGTTTAATGCAAGCAGAAAGAGAGAGAGAAAGAGAGAGATGAGGGGCCCATAGCAAGCTCTGTATTGTTCTGAAACACAGTTGGAGCGTTACAGTGGAGTGGTTTGGTTGGAAATGCAACAAAGGCTGGCGGGAGATAGAAAGAGAGTGATAGAAGGAAAAAGGGAAAGGAGTTGGTGTGGCAGTTTGTACTGGAAAGAGAAAATTTTGTCTATTTAAAAAAAAAACTAAAAAAGATTGCTTTGTACTGTGCTGGTGTAAGAGAGATAAAGAATGTGAAGAAAGGAAAAAAGCAAAGAATCCTTTGATACACCAAAAACGCAGCCGGCTCTTGTGCTTGTCCTTGCCCCGACTCGGACCAGTCCTGTTCTTTCATCTTTTCTTCTATCCATCCATCTCTGTCCACTCCCTCGGTTTGTCTCTCAGCACTCAATAAGCTTGTTTGATCCCCCATTCATTCTCCCTGCGACCCCGCCCCCAAGGCGCTCTCAACCAATCATAAACCGTCTAGCTGGAATTCACGGTATGTTGGTTAGTGACCTACGTTTGTGGACACTAACTCTGGCCCTTTGCGACTGCCATGGCAACCAAAATCGACCAGTTCACCCATTCAAGACAATATTCCACACTGGGGTTTCTTCAATCCATCTTGTTTACATTCATCTCATCCACATCAATCTTTTTTTCTGTCCCTTCAAATCGCTCAATCTTTCGTCTCTCAGCACCACTGATCAAGTTGTCAGATTTGCTTTCTCAAATGACTGAACTCTTTTCTCTTTTGTAAAGAAATGGCATGTGATAAAGATCTACTCGAATGCAATGTTTCACCATTTTTAAAACCAAATATATCTGACAATCTAAAGTGTGTATAATAACATAAGCCACATTCCAAAACTCTTAATTGGTATGGTGGTGTGTTAAAAGCTGCCTTAGAAATTAGTCGTCTAATTCGTTTTGTCCGATCTGTCACACTAACTACAGTCCCGACTGGTCAACTGTACCAATTGGCTCTGCCCAGCTCTGATATCCTCTCATAGATAAATCAATTACACAAATAATTAGAAACACGGAAGCAGTCAGTGTGAAGGGAAATGAGAATCACACAAGGGGACTCATATCGCTATGAAAATGGATTCAGTAGTTCCTTGTATTGTTTAAGAATTAGCCATCCAGCAGGGGGAGTGGCCTCTCATACCGTGTTGTAATAAAATGCGTGCAACGTGTCGTGGGAATGGACCTTCACCTTAAAAACCAGTCCATTCAAGAACAGTACAAACAACAAGAGTGTCGGAGACAAAAACTCATGGGGTTGAGATTGTGACAACAAGATCCTAACACAACACACATACACGTGCAAACATAACACATTCCTGACAAAATACTTGGTGTATGATTGAAATAAGCAGTTAAATACACCTTTAAATACATTCGGCTGGACATGTGTTCTTAAATAAGGAACTGATTAAACATTTAAATTAAATCAAAGATGTTCAAGAATAAGTCGAAAGGGAGGAAAAGGAAAATCAATTCTGGGAATCATAAGGCCATGAAATGCTGTAACAGCACTGTATGAGAAAACAGAAAGATAACAGTATTATTACTGTAGGTGTAATGAACAAATATCTAAAATAATGTGTGTGGGAAATTAGTGAGGGACAAATGGGAGAGATGGGCGTAAAGGCACATGTTTTCTTGATACTGAGCTGTAGACAAAACTATCACTTTCCCAAGCCATTTAACTCGTGTGAATAATAATTCAAAGAGTATGCGTGTGTACGAGGAAGTGTGTATCTGAGACTTGTGTAAGAAGCGGGTTGCTTGCGTGCGCGAGTGTGTGAGAAAGGTATTGTTTATTGTACGTGCAGGATGTGCCATTTTCCCGGGAAAACACTTGGCCAGGAAACTCAAGCTTAACGAGGGAAAAGGCCGTCTCCTGAACCTTTGGACAGAGTTCACTTGCTCACTCAGGTTTGTAAATCACAATATGGCCAATCCCTCATGATTTGACAAATATCATACAATTGGTTATACTTGATGTAAGTAATTACTAAAGAAAACACTTCTGCCTGTGTATGTAGGAGCCTGAACGGACAAGGACTCTGCTGGAAAAGATTATCATGGTTCAGCAATCAGCGCAAAAAAAGCCAGATTCAATTCACAAGACGACAGATTAAAAGCTGATTACAATCTGGAGAAGGGATGGAGGGAATGAAGAGGTCAATTCTGCGGAATGGGTTTATTTATCTGAAAAATTTGTTAAAGTGTCAAGTTTTTCATCTTCGAAACATAAATTACGATATTTTTTATGAAATCTGAGAGATTTTGGTCCCTCCATGAAAGGTAGGCTAATTCACCCAAAATGTTCACGCTTCATAAAACATAAGGAAACATGATCCATATAACCTGAGAGGTTTATTTTGAGCACTTTATATTCATATAAAAACATTGACAGACTTGGAGCTCAACATATAGTACTTCCTTGATCTTCAATTGTTTTTCGAAGTAAGTCATATGGATTTTGAAATGACTTAAGTGCCGATTTATGTTTCTGCCTGTTGGTAGTAGCCTGGGAAAACCCAGACAACTTCCGGCAAATTTAGATTTGCTCTGAAAGTTAGTCTGGCAAAGAGCTCATTCAAGCCCATTTCCAATCCGTCGAAATCGCGGCACCAATCAGAAACTTTGGGGCGGGATTTACACGATGACGACAGCGCTGGGATTTTGAAGGAGATTTTGTAGCCTACATTACAAAGATGGATGCCGCCGTCGAACATCACTCGTTCGAATCAGCTATCGCGTCTGTTTTAAGCGATTTGAACGTTTCCTTTTTGTTAAAAACCGAGCAAAGAACAACACTCGGAGATGTTTCTGCCGCTCTGCATACGCGATCTCCTTCATCACTCTGATTGGTTTTAGGTCTATCCGCGACGTCCGTTGGTGACGCCCCTCTGGAAATGATTTGTCTATGACGCTTTGCCAGACCATAACTCAGTTACAACTGAGAATGGTCTGGTTTTAACCAGGCTACCCCTAGTTGGTACCCATACTCCGTGAAGCTGCGTGTGCCCTTTATAGTACCCCATGCCACCCTAGATGGCTGCCTATATTGCCTATGCCAGGATACACCACTGCTGATGACTATGGAGTTAATCACTTAAAATGCAATTTATCATTGTGAAAGCTTGAGCCCCCAATCACTCATGGGATTGGCCCCTATGGACATAAGGGTGAGTAAACAATGACCATTTTCATTTCTGGGTAAATGTAAATGTGCACTAAACTAGCTAAAAAACAAACACTCACTGGGCAAGAATCTTTAGAGCTTTGTGAATGACGGCCATTTGAATTCTGTGGATATCGCAGAATTCAGAGTCGGAGAATGGACGGAATAGGCATGAAGAAGGTGAAAGGGAGGAGAAAAGGGGAGCGAGACAGACTGGTGTTTATGCCTGCCAAGACTGTTAAAGAAAGGCAAAGAAAAAAATTCAACACCTCTTTTTCTTCCTTCTTTCACAGAGGGAAAGGAAATAAGGACAGGAACCGAATAAAAGGATGAAAAGCACTGGCGTGTACGGCTGAGATAAAAGGTGGAGGGAACGAGGGAGAAGCCAGACAGGAGATCGGGAGAGAGGTAGGCTCGAGTGGCGGCTCCGTATTTGAAGGCCACCAGAGAGAGTGACAGACTACAGAGAGTGAATGGCACTTCATCACTCTCTCACTGTCAGTGTAACACGCACACACACACAGATCTGATGAGTTTAATGCTAAGTGACATGTAGACAAAAGCAAAATGGCACTTCATCACCGGTTTCTATCTCCACTTCTCCTCTCCGCACACATCTACAGACGCGCACAGGGACAGACACACCGTATGAATGGCACTTCATTTCGGCTGTGAACTCTGCCCCGCAATTGGTCACACTAGCCCCTGGTTTTGTTCCGTTGCAGATCTGCGGTGGGAGCGTGCTAATTTGGCTGGAACGTATAACAAAAAAGCACTTAGCTGGCAAAACCCCACAAGCAAAAAGCCCCGTTCCCTGGAAAAAAAACACAAGTGAATGGGACATTTTTGGTAGAAAACCAAGAAAGCCCCATTTCTGGCTGAATTAAACCATGTAAAAGGCCTTTTTACAGGGTGAAACAGTAACACAATGGGGTGATCGTGGACAAGCGGAAAAGAAACAAAAATGTGAGGAGGTCGGAGAGTTTTGGGGTACTGATGGGATCAGGGCAGAGCGAAACGATAGAGGGAAAGAGTTAAAGAAAAGGAGCAGAGGAGAGGTTGAACTTTGTGCCAGTTAACCATGCGGTACGGGGCACACAGCCAGAGGAAAGGGAGGAGGTTTGGGAAGGACAGGTACTGTAGGAGAGAGAGAGAAGCCAAAGAAAGAGACAGAAGAAAGATACAGAAAGAGAAGAAATCTCTATAAGCCTTTGAGTGATGATAAAATAACAAGAACAACAATTACAGAAAAAGTTTAACATTCATGAGTAATATTAAAAGATTAGTTCACTCAACAAAATGAAATATCTGTCTTTTTTTTTACTTCTATTGTAATTCTGTGTACTAGTCTTCTATTGCAATAAATGGGGACTGGAGCTTTCAAGCTTCAAAATCATAAAACAATAATAAAAAAAAAAAAGGATCATAAAAGTGGTTACTGTGCATTGTGTACTATATTCCAAATCTTCTGATGTCATACAGTAGCTTAAGTGAAGAACAAAACAAAATTTTAGACGTTATTCACTAAAAAAAAATCATTAGGACCAGATCATTGAGTTGCTGAGAATGTTATTCATGAACAAACAAGTTTTTTGAACTGGATAAACTGATTGAACATTGGAAAGATTCCACTTAAAATAATGAATTGTTCATGAATTGGACTTTGTCTTCATCTCATGAATTTTCATTAACATGCCAAAGAAATCTAGGGCACATTTTCAGTGAGTAATGACTCGTTCTGTTCCTCACACAAAGCTATCATGTGACTTTAGAAATCTTGGAATATAGTCGTTTGGGGCCACTGATCTTTTTTTTTTTTTTTTTTTTTTTTTTTTTTTTTTTTTTTTTTTTTTTGGGGATGGTAACTTTTTTTTTTTTTTTTTATTGAACAAATATAACATCAAGTACAGTGTCACAATCAAGAGCAAAAGTAAACAACAATAATTCAGAAGACAAAAAGACAGTAAAGGGATGTAAAATAAAAATAATTAAAATAAAAAGATAAAAATAAAAACATAAAATTGAGCCAGGGGTAACAACAACTTAAAATAAATTCAAGAGAGAGAGAAAAGCCTCGAGACCCTTTTAGTTTTCATTACAAAAAAGCTGAAATATTATACTTTGTGCACATTGTAACAGACTTTAATGCTTTGGCATTGTTAGAAGAAGAGATGGTACCCAAATAACATTTAAGGTCTTTGCAAAAAATTATAAAAAGAGGTTTGACAGACAAAAACTTACACTTGTGTACAAAAAACTTGGCTAGAAAAATAAATAGATTTATAAGAAAATACTTGTCTTTTAGATTTTTGTCAGAATTATAAAATCCAAATAAGACATCCTTAAACATCAAAGAAAAGTTGACTAATAAAGAAGCACGTACAAACAGACAAAATTTCTTCCAAAAAGTAGCTACATGAATACAGTCCCAAAAAAGATGATGAACAGACTCGTCTTCCACTCCACAGAAGGAGCAAAGGGGATCCAACTCTGGAAACATTTTTTTGATAAAGACTTTGACTGGGTAAAATCGATGCAACAACTTGAATGATACCTCTTTAACCTTATTAGTGATTAAATATTTATTGGATAGAGACCACACTTTCTTCCAAGGAATATCATTAAAGCTATTACTCCAATATGAAATTATAGAAGGGACAGTTATAATTTCACTCTGAAAAAGATGTCTAATCTTTCTATTCCTAGAAGAGGGACAGGATAAAAAACAGATCTTCCCTATTGCAGTTTCGCATGGATGTATCCAAGAGGTAGAAGAGAGTAAAGAATCAGCTGAGTTTCTTAAAAGTGCAATAGCTCCACTGGGGATGGCATCCATCACTATGGCAAAGTCTCGTGGGGTGACAGGAATACAATATTTCGTCAAGAATTCAGTATAAGAAAACAAATGACCATTTGAATTTACAAGTTGAGAAACCAAAATAATATTATTATTAAACCAATCTGAAAAGAAAAGTGTTTTATTTTTATATCGGATATCATGGTTATTCCAAATAAAATACCTGTGGGGACTAAAATTGTGTTTATAAATCAAGTGCCAGGCCAGAAGCACCTGCCTGTGGAAATTTGACAATTTGATGGGCAATTTAGAGATATTATAATTGCATACTAATAGAAAGGGGAGACTGCCAACTTTAGAAAAAATATAATTTGGAATAGCATTCCATATGGAATCAGAATCATTCAAGAACTGCCTCAACCAATTGATCTTAAACGTATTGTTCAGAGAAGCAAAATCAAGAAAGTTAAAACCGCCCTGTTCAAAGCTATTTATGACAACTGATTTTTTAATGTAATGTCTCTTGTGTTTCCATAAAAAATCAAAAAGCATTCTATCAACCTCTACACAAATTGTCTTGTCCACATGTAAAGAAAGGGCAGGGTAGGTCAATCTAGAAACACCCTCCGCTTTGGCGAGGAGGGCTCTTCCTCGTAAAGACAAGTCTCTTTGGAGCCAGGAATTTAACTTTTTCTTAGCTTTAATAATTACTGGATCAAAGTTTAACTTTCCTCTCGCATTGACATCTTTACAAATTGTAATACCTAAATAATTCACTTGAGACTTAACAGGAATATTATGCAGGAATGGAAGAGAACAAGACTTTAAGGGAAGGAGTTCACATTTATCTAAATTCAAAGATAGACCAGAAGCTTTTGAGAACACTTTAATAAGATCAAGAGCAATGGGGATCTGTAAGTCGTTTTTTAAAAAGAGTGTGGTATCATCAGCTAATTGAGTTATGATAATCTGTTTATCTGCTATATTAATCCCTTGCAATTGACTATTCAACAGGGAAGTAGTAAGGAGTTGAGCAGCCATCAAGAACAGATAAGGTGATACCGGGCAACCCTGGCGCACCCCTCTAAACACATTAAATCTTGGAGAAGTACCAGCTTTCAGATTAATTGAGCAGTTTCCATTTTTGTATAACGTTCGGACAGTTTTGCAAAAGAAATCACCAAAACCAAATTTATATAGGGACTGTAAAATAAATTCATGTTCAAGGGAATCAAAGGCTTTATGGCCACTGATCTATAAAGAATGACTGGATAGCTCATGACGTCATAAACAGTGAAGCCACCGCGCCGCCATATTGTGATTCCCTAGTGAGCTCACGCGTTCTATTGAATCAATAGGAAATTGTATGATTTGACTGAGAAAACATTGCATAACGAGACACCGTCTTTAAATCTAAAGTCTCCCTGAACAGTCTTATGGTGTGTTCACACCAAACGCGAATAGAGCGTCAAATACGCGTCTATCGCGTTTAGTTAGACGCTTGAACATTCGCTCGAGTTCAAATTTTTCAACTTGCGCGGAAGACATTCGCGGCAAACGCGTCGCCCAATTCGCGTCATTCGCAACGCCCGGCGCGAATGATGCGTCTATTCGCGTCTTTGCATTGACTTTGTATGTAATCTACTCGCCCAAATAATTAAATTCGCGTTCGGTGTGAACACACCATTACAACGCAAACATCCTAAGCATTTAAATGGGTATTTGTTTAAAGTCGGAAATTATTCCTGCTTACTAAAAATTAAGTATATGTGAATTGTGAACTTAAAATTTAGCTCTTTCTGATTGTGTTTTACAGATAGATCAGTAGTCTGTTCATGTATTTGATTAGTTAGCAAGAACATGTCCAGGAAATGCATAATACAAATTGTATGGGTTAATGTACACCTGTTTCACCTCTTATTTACACTGCACACGTCTGCGGCGCGTTTACAGCTGCGACACGGCTACCGGAGCTGATCGCGCCCACAAATCGGCAAATCACGTGGAAATGCTCCCGGTGTGAGTTGACACCGCGTGAAGGTAGGAATAAAACATTGTCGGAGCCATAATGCGCCGCAGATGTGTGCACTGTAAATAAGGGGTTTACTCATAGGCCTACTCCGTTTGTAGTGCATATTTTTTACCATACCCATGTCAACAGGTTGGAGCTATCACTGCACGCGGATGCCCGTCCTGTGCGGTGCGTGCAGAGATCGTTTGTGCTGCAGGCGCTGAATTAAAGTGACAGCGCATGGTTCGTGGTCAAACACGGATTGACATGAAAATATTAAATGTATGCATTTAATTAAATTTATAAGAAGTAATGCATTGAATAATACGTTTATTGGGTTTAAACTTGAATACGTCTGTGAAAGAATGCATAGTAGGCTATAAAAAAATTTAAACAACACGGAAATAGCGACAATTGTGCATATAAATTACTATATATGGGCTTAAAGTACAACCTGTGAGCAGTTTTTCAAGACCCTTTTGTGATCTTCGTTTTACACTTGTTGATGCGCAGCGGGTCATCTTAAAAGTGCCGTCGGAGCTACCGATCTCTGTATAACGGCCGTTGGAGCCCTCTTCTGGTAGGGAATCGTAAGATGGCCGCTCGAACACTTCCGGTGGCTTCACTGCCTGGTGGCAGTTTAGAACGTCATGAGCTATCCAGTCATTATATAGATCAGTGTTTGGGGCTCTTTTATGATATCTATTAATATGGCCTAATGATTGATGGTGCACTACTTTCTATCACTTTCTGCTTGCTACAATACAAATAAATATTTTTTTTTTTTTTAATTTTTGGGTAAACCATTCCTTTAATGAATTACAAGTCATATAGTTGTACTTTCAAAAATGGTCAAACAGAGAAGAACACACTCTTCAGGAGTGCACGGAGAATTTAATAGAGGAAGTTTGGTTAATAAATATATGAGTGAGTCAGTGAATCATAAACAAGTGCTGAGTTACAACTGCTCACCAGGACACTCCTTAATCAGCTCCCACTGAAACACACCTTCCAGTTGATCAACTATTGACAGTGAGCAACACTACAACACATGTGTTTCAGCAAGCAGCTGCAAGCACATCAAGAACATGCACCAACAAATTCAAACATGCGCGTTGACACGACCTGACTCAGAATCACCTCTCATGCTGAAAAACAAAGCGTGCTCAGCTGCAATGGTCTGTCGACCCTAGAGTCATCCTTCCCCCAAGGCTTATACACACACACACACACACACACACACACATGCGCCCACTCTTTCAAACATGTGCATCAGATACACGAATGCATACACATGCAATCACATTATGATATTTACCAGACTATATTTCCTTCGTGGTGTTGAAAGAAGGAAATGCAGAAAAAGAAGGAAATGCAGGAAAAAAAAGTGCAGAAAAAAAAAGAAAGCATCTCCCTCAGCCCCTCTAGTATTTCTATGAAAACAGGATTAGATCACAGAGAGAGAGAGAGAGGGGGAAAAATTAAGATGTGGAATAAAAATAGTAAGCGTGTGGATTACGCAGGCACTAAAATGATCACTGTTGTTTGGACATTGACGCAATCATTACATCTGCTGAAGCAAACGCTTATTGTTCTAAGAAGAGTGGATGGGTTAAATGTGAGTGTGTGTGTGTGTGTGTGTGTGTGTGTGTGTGTGTGTGTGAGAGAGAGAGTGTTTGAGAGTGTGGAGGAGCAGATGCTCTAATTCTTTTCTGTCTGTTATCAGCATTTCTACACGAATCCCTTCAGGCTCTTGGAATAGAATATTAACACCAATTGTTCAAGAATGGCTAAATCATTACTTATTTACTTATCTTATTTGCCAGGTTTAGCTTTAAGAAATCTGATTAATTTGGACGAATCGGTTCGCTTCAGTGAACAGGTTTAAAATCATGGACTCCTTTGAGTCATCACTCAAAAGTGTTCTCAGAAGTCCATGCGAGAAAATTAATATGCTTTGTGTGGTTTAATATTTGGTTAAATATTGCTGTATTTAGTTACAAACACTATTTTGTTAGAGTTTGTTTTGACAGATTACATTACCTACCAGCTGGTCCCACCTTGCATTGTACTATACTCTGAAACAAAGTTCTCCTTTCAGTCCATCGCAAACGCTCGGTGACTCGGTTCAATCGAATCTTTACAAACATCCAGAATTGATTCGTTCGCTTATGCCTCGTATCGGCAATTCGAGTTTTGCAATCCCAGCTCCAGTCATCAGCTCTGCGCGTATCAGTCATCGGAAAAGTCACTCAGCACTTTCAACACCTCACTGACTTTCACTTTCAACAGCCACACGTCAAAAAAGCAAAACACTCCTGGAAGATTCCTCGTATTTATCGATTCGGTCTTTTTTTTTTTTTTACTCATGAATTAAACAACGCCAAATATAGCCTATCTGTGGCAAGACCGTGAGGGTACCTTATTGTTGAGTTTACATTAAATTAATATGGCCCAAACCATAACTTGCTACTATTACTTGTGTACGAGAACGAGCATAGTCAGCACACACCCAGCAAGCATCAATTCGTCTTAGAGGCAGATTTCATTCCGGATCACATGTACACAGCAGGACAGGTAAACAAACATTCCGGTGACGGGTAGTAGAGAGATTATGACGCAATAAGAGTGTCTGGATTATGCAATCTGTTACAGGTAAAGATGTAACACCGCAACGTCAAAACGCATCCATAATGTAAACAAGCACGAGTCTCCTATTCTGCAGACCTACATACACTGACCATAAAACCCGCATTAATCTGCAAAGAAACATTCACACACAGAGGAAAAAGTTCGGACAATTTACATAAAACACTAAAAGTAAACAAACAAAAGCCAAATTATCCTGGAGTTCGCAAAAAAATATTACTAACTAGCAGCGTTTCAGCGTAAAGTAAATAACATTAAGCATTCACAACATTATAATGAAACAGTTTTTTTTTTTTTTTTTTTTTTTTACAAAAACAAAAAAAGTACTTTAGCCTACTTACTTAGTGTTGGTACTATTCCAGAAAACAGTGTGTCTCTCAGCAGAGGCGAGCAAAGCGCACATACTCGCTGCGATGTATACAAGCCACACCAGATCCATTATAGACCCTCTGTGATTCAATCCAAATTAAGAAATTAACCAGCAATAAGTAATGTTTCTTCTAAAGCCCTGTTCCCGTAGAGCCGTGTTGCTAGAAACTGCTCTTAAGCTAGTTTATATGCGGTTTGTACTCAGCGCTACAAAGATTGACAATAAATCAAGAGTTCTGAGTCTGTTATCTATCTAGTCAGTGCTGAATGAAACTTTCTTTGCGTCGCATTTCGGTTTTGTAGAAAGACCTTCGCCCAAGCCACGCCTACATTTCTAACATCCAATCAACTCACAGGCTTTCTTCCCTACAGAGAAGCAGTCGATCGCCCTCTACAGATGTACTGTAGTTTGTAGCTCAGACTGAGGTTGTGGAATCGATTGTTAACATTATCCTGATTATACCGTGATTTAGTTTTCTCGGAAACCTGACATGGTTACGGAACACCAAATGATTTATAATAAAAGTTTAATATCGATTCCCCTCCCGGACAGTCAAAGGACATCGCGTTCTGTTATACGAGCGAACTTGAGTGCTAAATGTTCGAAATGCCCCCTTTTAACACTTAGGGTATAAATGCTTTCATCTTCCACAATCAACAAAAGTTTCTATAAAGAACGAGCCATTGACACTTTCACACAGACTCGAAATGCAAGTTAGACTAGTCTTTAGTCAATCCAATTTGGTCTGTCTTCATTTGTTTTCTCTAGTTTATAATTGATACTGATAAATTAGCTAAATACAATTGATTAACCTCCAACTGAGAAGAGTCAAACAAATCATTTGCTCCTTATATGAGCTACAATTAAATGTGTTTGAATTACTTTTAACACGCTTAATTTGATTAACAACTTCTTAAACACTGAAGCAGCCTCCATTCTTTAGGCATGCATGATTCAGGTCATCTTGGTGTTGTTCAATGTGTATTTGAATAGTCGTCTCATTTCACATGCTACTTTTTGCACACTATATAGCAGGGAAAGAATGCATATTTGGACGCAGGGATAATGTAATGTAAAAAAAAAGAAGTATTTTGCTGTCCATGCTTATTTAGGAAATCATTTTTCATTCTAGTAAATGTCTAGTGTGCGCCTCACATCTTCAATCTGGTTTCACTATCACACATAAACACTTGTGATTGTGTATCGCAGAATACACACACTGTCTGTTGACAGATTCAAGAAGAGCCAGCAGGCATTTTAGCACCCTTGTCAAAACAGCAGTTACTTCTGCTGAATGCTAATACATAATTCATACCTCTCATAGAACAAATCATGGGGCTCAAGTCTCCTCTATCTCTCCTTTTAATAATGATCCAAACTAAACAACAAATATAAATACTTCAAAAGGCATATAGTTAAGAAAGATCTTAACTCTTTTCATTTTGATACTGTTAAGCTTTGATTTGACAGTGTTAATTATGAAAAAACAATACATATTCTAACACACCAAAACAGAAACAACTGGCTGTTGTTCATATTCACAATCCTTTTTTTGCAATACAATCTTACATTTTATTTTAAGATCTATAAGATCAACATGTTTTACTTATACTATCAAAATGGGAGGATATAATGAATTCCACACTTTCTAATATGTGTATTGCACAAACACACTCTAGCTTTACTCACTTCTCTGAAACAGTTATATGACACATATCCACCAGGATTTGTTGGATTGTACCACCTCCAGCCTCCTAGTTCAATCCAGTTTGGTCCTGAAAGTGAGGTATGTGACGTCTGCAACAGCTGTATGTCATAACAGGTAAGCCAGACAGGACAGGTAACAATATATCTTCCTCAGAACAGACAACTTCCTCATGACTATTGGGCATTGCTCAACATCAAGCAAATGAATCAGGTTCCTGATGTCAACCTCATAATTAGTCAATGACTGCTTATGGGAAACTATCAAGGCCTATGCTTTCCTATATGGTGTACAGCAAACTCATTAGGCTGCATATGTGTATGTTACAGCATTATGCTGTCTTCTAAAATATTTCGTTTTGGCTAAATTCTAATCCCAGAGTGCACTACACTGAGTTCAGTAAAACAATTAAAGTACAAACAAGAAAAATCTCAAAAATAAGTAATTCATTCAATGCTGAAAAGTATTAATAAAAATAAAGTATAATGAAATATTTTTATATATAATTTAAAAAAGATGTCTATATAGCCGCGGGTGAAGTTTAATAATACATCTCTAATTTTTATGTTTTCATATTTTACTCTGTTTTTTTGCACGCTATGTCCAAAACACGCCCAATACTCAGTAAGAGAATAGGGACAACCCTTTTAGACCATGCGCCGACCATTTTTCCCATCGTTAAACTAGCAATAGTGGATTCGGACACGCCCTAAGTGCACTTGCGCAGTGCGCTTTAGATCATGTGCTTAGATTGTTAAAATAGGGCCCTGAGGGAGAAATGTTCGTGTGCGTATTTGTAATTTGGTGGCTCTGAATTGTCAAAATACCTCTTAAAATGCTTGCAACGGATGCGAAAAACGCAGAAAAGTGAACCCGATCCGAAATTTTTTATGAGATACGAAAGTTTCGGAGGCAGTGTGTAAACTTGATTGAGGTCGTATTTATTTTTTAACGTGCGAAAATTTCGGACGAGAATTTCGGACTCAGTGTGTATAGGACCTACACTAGTGTAAATAGCCTCTGCCAACAAGGCAGGCTTTTTGCACTTAGTGTAAACAGACACTCCAAACGCAATATTGCGCATTACTTTTAAAACTTTTCCCAACACTGCTTCAACGTCATAAAGGCAATTGTGGTAAACAATTTTAAGTTGAGTTTCTGTGAACTTTGCATGCTTTTTTTTTGTGAGATGTTTGTCCTGCTATTTGTCTTGTTAAGCATTCCAAATCAGTCATTTATGAGGTTAGGATGCTGGCTATATAGGCAGTTCACTAGGTTTTGGAACAAAGCCACTGTAAGCTTGCAGTAACGTGTTTATTTCTTGGGTCTTGTCCTGGTCTTAGCATCATAAAGTTGAACATTTTCGAAAATGTTACAGGGAACTGATTTTCCTTTTTGTTTTGCACACTGTTCACATTTATCACAGGCAGATAGAGAGGAGAGAGCGCTGAGACAATACAGCCGTGGCAGCCGTACCATAAATGACATCTCTGGAGGTTGGCACAAACTTTTTTGGCATGGATCACATCACAGTGTATATTGCATATTTATATTGTTAAATGACACGCAGTGAATACATATGCGCTCTAAAAAATTCTGACATAGAAAGGAAATATACACTAGGGAGAAAAACAAAACTTTTAAAGTTATAAAACCTTCTTGATACCGAGGTTTTGTTACCTAGAAACAGATTCCTGGACTATAACAGGCATTCAGAGGAGAATCAATGTCAACGGTGACCTTTAGCCCTGGGCTAAGTTTAATATGTGAATGGAAAACTTTTATAAGTTGTCACAATGTACTGTATCCTTTCCCAAGCTGACAAAGTTACTTGTATAGAAATACTTCCTTAAAATAAACTGACACAAAATCTACTTTTTTTTTTCTGGCAAAAAAAGTAAGCACTTTTTTTCTCCCCCACAAAAAGTGGAAGAGACAACTGAAGCTTGACCTTTTTGAGCTGAAAAATATAAATACAAATAAACAAGCTTCGCCCACATTAAGCTGAACACTGTGTTTTGTGTCTTTCTTCTGATGCATGTGATATAAGAGTCTTAAGGTGGACAGGTGTAGACTGTCAAAACTGAAATCCAAATGCATAAGCATTTGCCGGAAAGTGTAGTATTAAATCCAGGAATAGATACTAATGAGGCTAATTTAAACCGTGCCCACAGATGACCTTCTGTGAATGATCTGTGGCCGTAATCCTCTACAATACAGAAGATTCACACTCCTTAAAGGGACAGTTCACCCAAAAATAAAAATATACTTGTTGTGTCATATAACATTCTTTCTTATGTCAAACACACAAAAATATATATTTTGAAGAATGTTTTTGCCATACAAGTTTGAAACGATATAAGAGTGAGTAGAAAAATAACAGAATTGACATTTTTTGGGTGAACTATGCCGTTAAAGAAAGCGGGAGGCCTGCCACAACATTGCACTCTCTTTTCTTTTGGCCATTCTTTCATTATCTTGCAACACTGATTATCCATGCCAGGTACTTTCAGAAATCTTACGCGTGTTTAGCTCTGGACAGAAGAGTTGCTGTTTGTTGGACCAGTTTTATTATTTCTCAAAAGACTTGTTGCTTCATTTTGATTTTATATGCCTTTATTTTGTACAAAAGTCGAGGTTGCTTCTCTCGTATTCACAGGCTAAAATTTCCCGGCATCCACTTGTCCCTCTAAAAACAAATGACTTGTGCTCTCTTGCATGATTGCTTTCATTGTAATATTTATATTCTAATATAAAATAATATTCTAACATTTCTAACATTTCAGCAAGCTTTGAAATGTCATCGAAATTCATTTATTTTTTTGAATGTATACATCAGTGAAAATTTAGGATTAATTATATAGTCTTTATTTATATTTTAAATGTGCATATTTTCCTTTTTAGTCATTTTGCTATGGCCTTTTGTCATTTTTACTAGTTTTTGTTTTGTATTATTATTTCTTTATAGCTTTAATTTAATTGTAATTTTTCAATTTTAGTACTTCAACTTATTTATTTCAGTTATTTGCCAAGACAACATTTGAAATTTTCGTTGAAGCTGTTCTTCTAAGATTTATATTTAAGCTTTATTTTACTTACCAAAAACAATTTTTAATAGATAGATACACTGTAAAATCCACTTAGTTCAACTTACTTGAAAAAAGCATGCAAACCGATTGCACTCAAAAAACTGAGTAAAGTGAAATAGGAATAATATGTAGTACTAACAAGTGCATATCTAGTAGTGTACACTTACAAGAGAGTTCCAGTAACTTAAAATAATTTGTATACTATACTTGATCTTTTACTTTAGATGTACTCATTTATGCTAGTTGTGTATGAATGGATGGGATACAAATTGAAATAGATAGATTTTACTAAATGGTTATGGTTTTACCTTTATACTTGTTGCATTAATGTAATTTCAAGTATTTTTGTTTTAAATGTCCAACATACACACACACACACATATATATATAGCGTCTAAAGCAGCGTACAAGATGACATTCTCGAGAAGAAAAGTCATCTAAATGCTAAATGTGACCACAGAGCTCATGGCTTTAACCAAAACCATTTGCAATTAGTCCCTCATAATTACTTTTTTCCCTTCTTTACATTGCACTGTAAATGTAATTTTGGTCAAATGTAATTCTGAAAGAATATCACATAACCACAGCTAATTTCTTTTGCTTCTGGAAAAAAAGAGTCAATACTTCAGAGATCTTGCTGATAACAGCATTAAAGTGAAACGCAGAGGAAGTGGCCGAGGAAGCGGGGTATTATGCAGTGGTCTTTGTGGACACATAAAGAACCCACGCTCGTTGTGTTTCACAGACAAATTAAACAGAGGCTGGACCACCCGGACAGATACACAGCATGTTAGCTTCCCAACACAGCACAATACCAGCAGCCTGTCTGAAACTATAGCAGCTCCTGAGCGCTGTTGCAGCACACACACACACACACACACACACACACACACACACACACACACACACACACACACACACACACACACACACACACACACACACACACACACACACACACCAGGGGCCAGATGTCAGAGATAAGTGGGTATATTCCTCTCACTGCACCGCTCCACATATGTCTAAACTTGGTGTCCTCATTAACCCAAACACACCATCCACACTCTCTGTACATCCACGCAGGGCTGTCTAAACCTGTCAGAACCTTCATCCTCACATGGAGGCGAGAAACTGTCACTATTTTCAGGGCAGCGTGAGCTCCATCATTACGAAGAACAAACCTTTACTGACACACATTTGATCTATTCTCAGAGCCATGTAAAAATGATCTGATATATTTTAGTATAAACATATCTGATTATGTAATTTTTTTTTAGCCATCACAGGAATAAATTACATGTTAAATATATTAAAAGTAGAAGGCATTTTTAAAAAAAGCATAATAATATTTCACAGTATTACTGTTTTTACTGTATCTAATAAATGGCTTAGTGAGCATTCTTTCAAAAAAACATTAATAGTCTCCAACTTTTCAACAGTAATGTGTTTATATACTGATAAACTGTAACTTGTAACTACTTTTTTGTTTCTCAAGCTTATGTTATCGGACTGAAACAATACTCGTAAGCACAGCTTTGGGTGTTTTTAAGCTCCAAAAATGTGATTTCATTTCTACATGGATGTACAAACAAGCTGTTTGTAAGCAAGAACTTGAGTCATTTAGAGCAATTCGAGGTAGTTTGGGGACAGAACCACAAACTTCCACCACTGACACGGGATCTATACTGTAATTAGACTCAAGACAAATCCCATTCGACAGCACTTCCCTCAAAAAACTGTACGGATGATGTCATAATGGAATCATGAGGCATGTTTCTGTTGTGATGACAACCAAACTCGACTGATGTTACCAGCATGGTTCCATATGTATTTCTCTTGTGTATGCAAGGATCTTTTTTTACATACAAAAGTTTGCATTCATTTATAAATCTGCTAAATGAATAAATGCAAATGCATAATTTGTTTAACTCATTCAAAGAGGCACTGGTTTAATGTGAACTAGAAAAAGTTGGTCAGGATAAATATCACTGCTGGCTCAACAAAGCCTTATTTGAAAGTTTTAAAAACTTGAAATTTGATGGTTGTATAGGGCTCATGTGTTTTGAGTACTTTTAGTATACAACCTATGCAGTGTTGATGTATGGATGGATACGGACGGATAGATGGATGGATGGAGAGACACCTCAAGAACCTGATACTCTGGGCCCTTTGCAGGTCCTAAGGTGGAGCAAAGTTTGAAGAACCTTTCTTTTTAGAAGTGAGGAGAATTCCTCAACAAAGGCACTTGACTCACATTGCCAGCCAGGTCAAATAAAGCGAGTACAAATACACTCGAGTGGTCACTCCAGTTGTTGTTTTACAGTGTGTGTGTGGTCTACCCTCCATTATGCAGTGATAAACTGATGGCTGTTGCTCTGCTGGGTTCTAGTGAGTGCTAATAAAAAGCACTTTAATGGACATTGCCCCTCCCTTTCACCTCTGCGTCCATTCTTTTCCCATCCATACTGGCACACTTCTGCATTCACTGCTTCTTACCACTCAAGAGAATGAGAGAATCGGTTTTACTGCCTTCATCCATCACATGTCCGGTCAACCCCCCATCTGCCACACTTCTGCTGATCACAAAATGAACTGTACTGTCCTCTCCCCCTCTTTCTTTCCAATATCACACAGCATTAACCTCTGATAAAATACAAGATAGAATTAGGTAGATGGATGCACAGGGGCTTCTGACTTCTGAAATGTTCTTTAATAAAACATTTTTTTTTTTTAAGTATAGATTTGCTGAAAATGTAATGAGTGTTCAGCAACTTGGCATGGAGATGGATGGATGGATAGATGGATGGATGAATGAATGGATGACTGAATGACTGAATGAATGGGTGGATGGATGGATACTGTAGATAGATAAAAAGATAGATGATGGATAGATGGATAGATGTATATAAATAGATAGATAGATAGATACATAGATGGATGGATGGATGGATAGATAGATAGAAAGATGGATGGATGGATGGACGGATGGATGGGTGGGTGGATGGATGGATAGATACTGTAGACAGATAAATAGATAGATCATGGATAGATAGATAGATAGATAGATAGATGGATGGATATATATAGATGGATGGATGGATGGATAGATAGATAGATAGATGGATGGATGGATGGATGGGTGGGTGGATGGATGGATGGATAGATACTGTAGATAGATAAATAGATAGATGATGGATGATGGATAGATGTATATAGATAGAGAGAGAGATAGATGGATGGAAGGATAGATGGATATATATAGATAGATGGATGGATAGATGGATAGACAGATGGATGGATGGATGGATGGATGGATGGATGGGTGGGTGGATGGATGGGTGGATAGATGGATGGATGGATGGGTGGGTGGATGGATGGATAGATACTGTAGAGAGATAAATAGATAGATGATGGATGGATGGGTAGATGTATATAAATAGATAGATAGATAGATGGATGGATGGATGGATAGATGGATATATATAGATAGATGGATAGATGGATGGATGGATGGATGGATGGATGGATGGGTGGGTGGATGGATGGATGGGTGGATGGATGGATGGATATATATAGATAGATGGATAGATGGATGGATGGATGGATGGATGGGTGGGTGGATGGATGGATGGGTGGATGGATGGGTGAGTGGATGGATGGATGGATAGATACTGTAGATAGATAAATAGATAGATGATGGATGATGGATAGATGTATATAGATAGATAGATGGATGGATGGATGGATAGATGGATATATAAAGATGGATGGATGGATGGGTGGGTGGATGGATGGATGGATGGATAGATACTGTAGATAGATAAATAGATAGATGATGGATGGATGGATAGATGTATATAAATAGATAGATAGATGGATGGATGGATGGATAGATGGATATATATAGATGGATGGGTGGGTGGATGGATGGATGGATAGATACTGTAGATAGATAAATAGATAGATGATGGATGGATGGATAGATGTATATAAATAGATAGATAGATGGATGGATGGATGGATAGATGGATGGATGGGTGGGTGGATGGATAGATACTGTAGATAGATAGATAAATAGATAGATGATGGATAGATGTATATATATATATAGATAGATAGATGGATGGATAGATACTGTAGATAGATAAATAGATAGATGATGGATGGATGGATAGATGTATATAAATAGATAGATAGATGGATGGATGGATGGATAGATGGATGGATGGGTGGGTGGATGGATAGATACTGTAGATAGATAGATAAATAGATGGATGATGGATAGATGTATATATATAGATAGATAGATGGATGGATGGATGGATGGATAGACAGATAGTGAAGCACTGCTTCATTACCTAAAAGTAGGTGAACACTTCAAGACAGAATGAAAAAATCAATTTTACAGTCTTCCTCTCATATATGCTAATTTTACCTTTGGAGTGGTAAAAGGGAAAGTTAATTGTACCAAGCTCTCCAGACACACACTTTTCTCATCTGTCTTATTACTTAAGAGAAAACTTTGCATATTATTGCTCTTTAGAGCCTTCCACTCCCCCAGCCCAACGCGCCACACTTCGACAATTACTTCCTTAGCTTTTCTTTGATGAATCAAATCAAATGCTATTATGTTCTAACAAATGGAATAGTTTTACAACGAGATTGTACATAAAATAGCTCAAAGAACAGATTTTTTTAAGGGGAAAAAAATCTCATTTGGCAAATTTGTACCACAGGTGAAAATGTTCTAAAATATATCAAATATCAACAACACTTAGAACTTCTACAAGAATATAATATAGGTGATCACATTTCCTCAGAACACCTGAAACATGATATACAATTGTATTATATGCATAGTACTAAATTTAAATTATACAAATATATTAAAAATGATCTATGAGCAAATGCATTATTGATTTTTTTTTTGTGTGGAG
Source organism: Rhinichthys osculus (assembly GCA_029959095.1). Lineage (NCBI taxonomy): Eukaryota > Metazoa > Chordata > Actinopteri > Cypriniformes > Leuciscidae > Rhinichthys > Rhinichthys osculus. The sequence goes on from JARWKJ010000015.1 coordinate 32,731,990, forward strand.
ATGCCTGACAACATTTATATTCTTAATTGTCTGTAAAAAAAAGATACCTTGATAACGATAAGTTGTTAAATATATAGCAAAGTCCTATTCTATTATACATATGTTTCATAGCGTATATTGATGAGAATGTGGGTTAAAAACAGCATTTTATTGCTTTCTTCAGTGACTGTCTTTTTAATTCCAACACTTTTTCTATCCTGAATTCCTAAAGCAAAGGGAAATAGTATGTTGCCATATGGCGGCAACGTAGAGGGTTAAAGAAAAGAAAAAGAGGAAAGAATGTTTTATTGCTTCTTTTCTTCCCGCACAGTCACCGTGTTGCAATAGCTTTTACCTCGCTGTCTATTTCTGTTTCTCTCATCATTCCTTTATCTGTCTTTTTCTCCTTCTCTTGCTGTCAGTAATGATACGGATTTAAGAAATAACGGAAATTTGTCAGACCCATCCCCTCAAATGTGACCAGTTCCTTACATTTCTAAACCTCAGGCATTAAGTCCATCTATCCTGGAGAATGAATCCTATCAGGATCATTATGTACTCTGAGCCACCGTTTTTCACAATGACACCCATTGAAATGACCTTATAAAGAATGGCACATTCTATTTTCCACCTTCAACACATCACTTAAAAGTTGGAGATCAATTTTACAGCTTCCTTCTTTCCATCTGCCCCTTCATA
>JARWKJ010000015.1:32735167-32785167 GCA_029959095.1 Rhinichthys osculus
ATATTTCGAGACAAATGTCTTCTTAATGATTTTCAGTTTTGTACAAGCTAATTAAAGCAACAGTTTTTCAATAACAAAAGAATATTTAAAAGTACGGTATCTTGGGAATGCGCTGCTGTCGGGGCTAAAGGCACAATAATAAACATCATAATATCTGGCTGACTTTTCCATTTGTTGACATGACAGGGTTAGATTCAGATGGTAAATATAATTTATTAAGTTGGGTGTCCAGAGATAATTACCATATTTATAATGAAACCATTATATTTAAAAATATGATAATCATATCATATATAAAAATATCATTTATTGTAACTACTGTAAATCTATTTTAAATTATATGGGATCTCCTTCAATGCTTTCAGAATCTTTACTTTTTAAAATAATTTTGTCCCTCTATTTTTTTTATATATATTTTTACATTAACATATTTTAATGGCAGTATATTTATTGAACAAAAGTGAATTCTTTTATTTATCAAAATAAACAGAGAATAGTACAAACTTTGCTAAAGTGAAGTGAAGTATTAATTAGACATTATTAAAAACATATTATTTTAGCTAATGTATTTCTATACAATACTTTGTTCCTTTTACCCCGTATGTGAGAGTAAAGCCCTCCCCTCGCTACCTCATACATTTATAAGATAAAAATATAAGATTTATTTTCTCATTAAATCTGTTGCTCCATCAATGTTTAATACAAACATTTTTTTCCTGCAATCATACACTATGGGAATAGTAAAAAGCACATTTTTCTTAAGGTGTGCCTTTAGCCCCTTTGTACCATATCTATTTTTTTTTTAATTTTTTGTGGTAACAATATCTGTAGCACCTATAGTATTTTTATGGTTACCCTGGAAAATGTTGTTAGAGTTGGAACAAATATTATATGATGATTTGATAATATTTCAAAGCATCTTTCGGCTCAGTTTGCCTCACAGCACTGAAAAACATATGACTTTTCATAAGCCGTACACAGTTACACCTTAATTATCACAGAGAGACCCGATGCACAGATGCCATCTCTTCATCTTCATCTCTGGCCTGGAGGAACTCAAGTCTAGATATGTCTACCAGCGAAAGCAAACAGTTAAGATTTCACCCTCAAATATGGAATTTGCATGTAATATAGACTTACGTCAACCTGCTGAACGTATACATGGTCTATGTGGAAGATTTTTCTTGAGGTTTTAGGTTTACTGCCTGAACGAGTAGCTTCAAACCCTGTGGAACAGAGGAGATTGTGTGTGTGTGTGTGTGTGTGTGTGGGGCTGTTTTTCAGTGATGGAAGCAGATTCTCATAGACCACAAGCCCTAAACATGTCTGCAGGCCAGATGCTAACCACTCCATCTTTCCCTCTCTTTATTGAACCATTGCTGTGAATGCTGTTCATTAACAGTATCATAATACTCCCACATAGGGCAGCAATTGTAATGTAAAATGTTTGTGTTAATGTTGTGTACGTCTGCTGTAATTATTAATCCCCCCTTGTCTGAATAGCTAGTGAATATGATTAAGTGTGTGGTTTGACTGTGCCTTCAGGAAATGATACAGTCAGTTTGTAATTAGCATTGTGCCCAGAAGAGCTGTGATACTGCACATTTCCACTCCATCCACAAGCCTTTTCTGAATTAGGATGTCACTGGAAGGGAACATCTCCCAGCATCCCTCACTGAAAGGCACTGTATGTGTGTGGGGATATAAGTGAATATATGAGTTCATACCACCCACCCACACACACACACACACACACAATACAGTGGAATAGAGTACACTCCAACTGGGAAACTGAGAGTGTTGGAGAGAACAAAGAGAACGAATCTGTGAAGATGTGAAAGAGATATAGTTTCAGGCTAACTGCTCTCCATGCCAAGAGTTGCCAACACTGCCTGTTGTTTTCATGGCTCATAGAATATCACCAACTTTCATTGATGTGAACCTGCAGAAAATAAAACACCTTCCACCTCACAGGTACACAAAATACATTTTTAATACCGCAAAGACAGTTCCGCATATATTACAGTACTTATGAATCAGTCATCCATGCTAAATACAAAAACATTAGGTGTGTCAATATAATAAAAAAAGATTGCTAGATAAATAACTAAATAAATACACCTATATCTGTTAAATACAAATATGGTCAAAAGAACAGCATTTATTTGAAATAGAAATCTTTTGTAACATCATAAACATCATCCTTTCTTAACACACACACACTTATTTGGTCTGCAAAGTTTTAAAGATCAAAGTGCTCGACAAATAAAGTTATAGTCTCTTAAAAGAAAGAATCGATTCTGAACTGCTAAAACTAGTCATCAACAATTCAAGTCTTACTTCCTGCTACAAACCTACTCAACAATGTAAAATAATTGCATAATGCCAGGTCTTCATTGGCTGCCTGTGAATGTCTACTTTGACCCTCAAACACTGTAGTTGTAGCTGAGGCCTGGAAGAGTTTGGTTAGTGTAGTCGACATGTCGAGTGCTGTTTTCTGCACTGCTGAAGCAAATCCACTTTGCATGCACTTCAAAAGGATGAGGACTCAGACTGATATGGAGTAACCAACGCCATCGTTACTGTTCGTATGCACTGTGTATCAAGCGCTGAGGAAGAGCTGAACTTCAGATTATGCTAATGGGTGTTTGGTTTCCGACACGCGCCATAAGCGGGTAGACCAATCACAACAGACTGGGCCTTCTGACCAATCAGAGAAGAGTAGGCTCTCGGTAAGGAGGGGTTTAGAGAGACAAAATCTTCGAACAAACCACGTTCAGACTCTTTGAGAAATGAGATGATGTGCAATGTATATTACGAGAAAATTAAAGTGTTTTTTTGACCTTGGATGCATGTAAAACTAATTGATTGTAGGAGACCTCCAAAACAAAACTAGGAACCTTTAAAATAGCATAATTAAACACTTTGGGCCAGAGTGACTAAACAGGGCAAATTAACACGTGAGCGCAATTCCATAAAAGTGCCCATGGTAGGGGAAAGTTCTGTGCGTGATCTACTGACGACGTGCAAATTAAAGAACACAAACACAGCCAGATCATTACCATAATGATCAACACAATCTACCAGTTCAACACATTCTCATCCCAAGGCGTCAACACTTTTGACCATGCGTCAACATGCCGACGCACATGGTACCCTTTAAGCGTCAATATGAGACGCCCATCCTCGGGCGTCATCTAACTGACGCTTTTGACCATGCGTCTAAATCCGACGCACATGGCACCCTTTAGCGTCAGTTAGATGACGCTTCCGTTATGGGTAGGTTTAGGTCTGGGGTAGGGTTAGGGTTAGACCACTAGGAGGCGCGTCTCATATTGACGCTTAAGGGGTACCATGTGCGTCGGCATGTTGACGCATGGTCAAAAGCGTCAGTTAGATGACGCCTTGGGATGAGAACGGGCTGACCAGTTAGAGTCTGGTTTAAGATGTGCTTTTTTTATGCGGTAAATAATGGCGCAAATGCCAGCAAATTGAAGAGCGCAAACCTTAGTAAATCACCTTGCGTGATTCATTGAAATAAACTCCTCCCATAAATTTGATGTCTGAAAGGGAAACTCCCACAAATGCATATGCAATAAAGTCAACCGCAGAAATAACTGTCCACGCCTTTTAAACGCTAATTTTTCTGGCCCTTTAAAGGTGCAAAACGCAAGTCTCTGAGTTTTTGCAGAACTACGCCCCCTCTGGCGACAAGCGAAACTGCAACCAGAGTTGTGCACGCTCATGGACCACACGCATCTTTTATTGGATATGTTTTATGTTTCATGTTGTACTATTCTTCCGAACACAATTCCTAGTTTATGAAACTGTTCCCTAACAATGGTAGTAAAACCAATTCTGATTGTACATGTATCTAGCTTACGCTAAAGCATTACACATTTTACGCATCGTCATTTGTTGTCATACATAGATTGGCCGTATCAAACATTAGAGACTGGGCTATATCTTACCGTTTTATCAAGAAAAAAGCCAACTGAGGATCCCGTTTGAGACCAAGAGCAGACCGGAGATCTCTCCATTTGTTGAATGCCTTCCCGAGGTTGACTCTCATCTTACTCCAATTTGGACCTTTTGGTGGCACTAGACAAAATTTTTCTTTTCTTTACTTTACGTGGAGTTTGCGTTGGGGTTTGAAATGGACTACAAGCCGGTCTCTTTGAATCCATCTTCTACCTTTGACGCACGAGTTGTCTTCGCTGATGCGGAGAATGGCGGCGCCGGCGAATACACAAACCTGCGAGACATAGCCTGGTGAGCGTGAACGCGCATGACGTCACCCCCAGTCTCAAATTCGAGCCCGAATCCCTCTTATATATTTTACTGTACAGGATTATAGAGGCAATCTCAGTACGCAGAGAAGGGCTCATTCAACCCATCAGGCAGTTCTTTAAGCATGGATAGAAAAACAGGTATTTTTAACATGAAAAGTTGCGCAATGCACCTTTAAGTTTCGATGAGAATAAAATTACACCTTGCAACGTGTACAAATGTCTTTACATATGTTAAAAGTCCACCTGGGTTTGACTTAAAAATAAATGTGTCCTTATGAAAGCATTTCTCAAGTGTTTAATGATAAATCCGACTCCATTGTTGGGACACATTTTATTCACATAACTTTACGCATAAACTTTGGCCGCCCTAAACAGCACTGATTTCTTTGCTGCACACAAAGTAGTAAGTTCCCTAAAATAATACATGCCTACACATATGCAAGCATACACTCAAATACTGCTGCGTCGGAGGGAACTTTCCCGCGACTCCACCATTTTGGCTTTCCTGCTTTGCGTTTTTGTAGAAAGCTCAACGGACCTCTGCATTTAAAACACTGCCCACAGAGTCAGTCAGCAGACGGCCAACCGCACAGCAAACAAACAGGCCTCCTACTGCACGCAAAACCATACTGAATACTTGCAGTATACAGTACGAGTATTACATTCTTCATCAGGATACAGAACAGGAAAAACCAGCCATCTTGATCCACACCTGTACAGTACAGAACATCGTTCTCAATTACACTACACCAAAACATCATAACCAAGAGGAAAATTTATAGCTCAGAGGTTGATTTTTTCTAGCGTTGGGGACTTAGATTTCATTAGTTGTTGACATACATTGAGCAATACAAATAATGTGGTTAGCACAGCTTGGATCAATTGGTTTTTAGAAGAATTTGATGAGAAATGTTTGAGATCCCTGATTTTTGATTGCATGCTTTCATATCTTGGCAAATCTGGGCACAGTTTGAGATTCTTTCTGAAACTCAAGTGGAGACACTCGAGATTACTGGGGTGTTTATCTGAGAAGCAGGAGACTTAAGCCTTTCAGTCTCATTGAAAAAAAATGACTGTGACTTTTCCTCTTTAAAAACCCCCAAAACACATTAAAGATAGAAAGAAATTGCATTTCCTACACTTTTAGTATATCGTTCTCTCCAGAAGTAATCAAATTATCAAGCATCAGACCACCTACAAGAAATGACACCCGCCTACAGGGAGAAATTCTGCCAGGACCAGAGCAAGTTTGGCCCTTGTGACATGATAACTGCAGACAGGAATGAAGGTGTGACATCTGATTCCAGATCAGGCCTTTGGGACACCTTTAGGGTAAGTTGTAGTCAAGCTGAACCGACTCAGGGGTCTCAGTGGGGGTTTGAGGTCTCACTCTTACACCTTAGAACACTTAGTTTTAATTACTGCTGCTAAACACTCTCAGCTGTCACACACACTCAAACGCAGACATATTCATCTACATGCAGACAGTTTTTGCAGTAAGACAAGTCTAAAACAGCAGCGATTTGACACGAAAGTAAGTAGCATTGGAATCATGTTGGGTTACACTTTATTTCCATTATCTACTTTAGACTACACCAACTAACTCTCATTCATTTGCAACTAAATGTCAACTAACTCTCATTAGAGTATTAGTAGAATGTTAGGTTGAGGCTAGTAGAATATGTGGACGTGTACTTGGAAAGTTACTTATAAGAATGTCTATTGCGGAGAATCAAAATAAAGTGTTATCAGATATTAAGCAGACAGTCCACTGATACTCTAATGACTGGTCGACATGTCTAAAGTGGACTATTGAAAACATTTTATGTTACCTCATGTTGCATAAACACTGTGTTTAATTCAAATCGATAGCATAATGGATGTGAATGATTTGAAAGATTTGAAAAACATTTGAACTTGATACAGAGATGCAAATATACATATTCTTACTGGAAATGGCATAAACTGAGACATTTGATTTCTGATAAGCAGACAAAAGGACAAAAATCAAATGAACTTAGTGGACTCAGTGGATACGCATACACACACACTTGGGCCAAGTATGTCCTCATCTGGTTTCGGCATACACAAGAATACGTGTGTGAGTTTGTCCTCTCAGACGAGACCACAGTCTTGCACAGTTTCCAAGCTCAGTGTCTCCAGAGTGTCAGCACGGTCAAATCTCTCTCTCTCTCTCTCTCTCTCTCTCTCTCTCTCTCTCTCTCTCTCTCTCTCTCTCTCTCTCTCTCTCTCTCTCTCTCTCTCTCTCTCTCTCTCCATATCTAATTTTTCTCTAACCCCATGTCTTTTCATTTTTCAGTCTCTCTTTCTTTGGCACTGTCTATTTCCAATCTGACTTTTCCCTCTTTATAATTTATTCCAGCTTTGCCGTTTCTACTGATTAGCCAAAGACCACATTAAATCACAAATGGAGGGGAACATATTTGGTCTTCATTAAGAAAATTCCTCCAACTATCAATTCTCTTTTTTTTGTCTATACCCCAAAGGTTTAAGGTCAGCTTGTGTTAAACTAAGTTCTATGTTGTCAAAATAATTTTCTTGCAGAATTATCAGTGAAGGTAAATGGCCATAATGCAGTTCTATACTCCAGTATATGGGTCAATGATATGATACTATTTTTTTTGTCTGTATTAATTTGTTAAAAATTTTAATTGAATACACCTCTTCTATGATGAACGTATTCAATTTCTGAACTAACAATTAATTTTCATATATTTGTAGAGCTTATAGTCAAAATGTCTTGGTGGTGTCTTAGGTTGAAGATTGCAGTTAATTTAAAAAATCTCTCTTAAAAGCTAAAATTCTTCTTGGTTTAGTATTTCATTACTTTTATTATTCTTTTTTAAAAAAAAGCACATAAGCAGTTTTGTTTTTAAGTCCCCCTGTGGTGAATATCAAGCTTTTAATGTTGCTTAATGTCTATGTGGTGTTTGCTTTAAGACAAACCATGTGCAAATTCTTAAGTCACCACCATTGCTGAGTATTTTCTCCTTAAAACTGAGGGTTTCAAAAAAGCGGTTTGAAATCGCTGGTGTTTCTGACATCACAAACTACCTTATAACCAATTATGTCAACTTGTGGATCTCTGAGCTGGTGTGAGTGAGTGGAGGCGGGGCTAATTTACATACTCATAGAACCATGTATACTAAATGAGGCAAGGGTGTAGAGTTACATTCAAACTATTTTAAAGGTACACGGTATAGTTTTTTTTTTAAAGTTATATTAGCTAAAATCAATGTCTTTATTCATAAATGTGTCCTCATTGGTGTAAAATTACCTCTGCCAATGATCTGACTTATCCTCGTAAGCGAAGAATTTCTTATCTTTATTTACATGAGACGGGTAAGTCCATGGAGGCTTCCATGTCGTTCCGCCATCTTGAAAAACTATAATAGCAGAGAGGGACAAAAAGCACTAGCCTACCTCAACACGTTTTCATTCAGAGCCAGCGTCACGTGACTGAAACCAGCTGAAACGGACAAGGAGATCAGTGAGAGGCGCTTATCACTGCCCCGGCAAATTTGAAAGGCTGCACTGCACCGCACTTCATAATGCAGGACCATACTTATGCCGAGCCACAGGAGATGGAATCCTATTCGCCAAAAAAGCACACAAAAAAAATACATTTAAAACGTGACCAGTGAATTAAAAAAAAACGAGGGTAAATATAGGGATAGCTTTTCCCAGGTGGAAAGAGCTAATGAAGGAGAAAGACTTTGAAAGGGACGCTGAAGTTGCCTACTTTCTTCTCGACAGGTAAGTCAATGTTACGGTCTAAATTACAAGCTTTTTTCATTGCTTGGTTGTGTAATTAATTATATAGGCAGCATAACAGTAAACATGTATAGTTAAACTCGATGAAGTGCTATTGGAAATAGGGCTGTCGCGGTGAAGGAATTTCCCTTGCGGTAATTTTGAGTGGCTCAATAGCGCGATATGCGGTATTACCGCCATTTATTTATTTATATTTATTTGTTGCTATAAATACGTGTTATGATGTGGTCAGCATATACAAAAACAATGTAACCAATGTAACCGAAACTAAACAGCGTCTCTGCGCATTGAAAGACTGTCACTCAGCGCGCAGTTACATTGTTATGCCAACGGACTGTCTTTGAGTCATAGACTGAGTGAGTTAAACCGTTCATTCAACGAAAACGTTCAAAAAAGCTGATTCCTTAAATGATAGATGTAATGAAACAAGGCGTTAATAATTTTTTTAAACTTTGAGCTCCACTTTTCAAGGCTGGCCAGCAATGCTTCACTTTTGGGCAAAGCTGAAGCAATGCTTCACTTAATAGAGACCAATGCGTGACTCGCTGCTTTCCCCCCACGGCTTCCTCGCGCTGTGTAATGCTGACCAGCGCTGACGCCATTCATGGTAAATAGCCTACCCTTACACGTTAAAAGGATGAAACGACAAATATTTCGCTTTCCTTGGAAACGGCAACCTTTTCACGAATATACATGATTTGACTTCAGAGACAGACGCAGGTAATCGCACGCGCTCAGGCGATCTCATTCACTGTCTGTTTAGGCTTAAGTCCAAATCCACGAAGCCTCTGTACAAATCACCATGATAAACAGTCTTGTTATCATTATTAACTTATTTAACATTCAATACACATGGTACGAACTACGAAGGGTGGCCTTATGAAAAAAGAAAACGCGGTTTGGCGGTTGCTGCGGTTACTTGCATTCCTCTGCGGTTGGCCTGTCAGTAGCGCGGTACCGCAATATTGCGGTTATCGCGACAGCCCTAATTGGAAAACATGTTGTCGTAGCTTCATCTTCTTCTATACAATTTCACCGCTATGGGAGAAATTCCTACAGTTTACCTTTAAGGCATGAAGAATTGTTTTTTCAAGGAAAAAACTTTTAATGTGTCATTTTGGTGATAAAAAAAAAAGAGTTTTAAGGGATACAATTATTGACTACAGGGGGACTTTAAAATAATATTAATAATGATAAATACTTTGCTAAAATGACACTGAAATAGTCATATAAACTTAATATTAATATATTTTAAAAAAATGCTTTTTACCTAATAATTGCACCACTTTATATTAAAGTTAAAACTTTAGTCTTATAATATTTTATACATATATTATACATATATTCTACAAATATTGATATTTCTCACATTAGTATTACAGTAAAGTCATCAAACCTATCAAATGGATGTTGAATTTTTTTTCTTTTCATCATCTTGATTCAACATCCTTGTCATTATGGTTACACCTCATTTCCATGTAGAGTATGTTCATCAAATTCATCAAAATCAGCGTCTAAGTTACAGTCTGAACTTCTGGCAGATGTTCCTTAAATCATGGACCCTGCAAAAATGCTGCCCATTAAAGGCAAAAATAACATTACAGAGTTTGCCAGCTCGTCATTGAACTGAGATGATGCTCTCTCCATTTCCACAAACCATTAACCACATACCATTTTCAAACCACATCAAACTTTATTGATATTACAGAGAATCCTCGAAAAAAGATGACCTGGCTAAATGCATTTCAATGGGTCTGGATGGGGCTGAGCGGAAACCCAGGAAGCCAATTGATCGCCAACACTTTGTTTAGGGGCAGCGGTTGATGTTTTTCCAGATTCACTATGACTCGGTCCACTGCTGTTTTAGAGGCATTTCCACAGGGTTGACCTCATAGCGGGGGACACAGAGGGACAGAGAGGACCACGAGGCACTGAACCACAAAACCACAACCATGAAGAGCTATCAGAAAACTGAGGGCAAAATCAGGTCAAGCTTTTCATTTCTATGATGCACAGAAATGTGATTTTAATGCACTGCATTTACACTACCAGTCAACAGTTTGGCCACACATACTCATTTTAGTATTTGTGATATTTCTCACACGTTAGTATTATAGTAAAGTCATCAAAACGATCTCATATTTGATCATTTATACGCTCCAACGCATTTACAAAGACAGAAGTGCACTTTAAGGTCTTGTAAAAGGATTTGCGTTGTTATGAAATGACAATTCTGCATAAAACACCTTAATCCTTCTTTAGCATAACATTCAATAGAGGGTCTTTGGTATACATTTCCAACAGGTATCAACATGTCAACAGGTTTAATCCTCTGAATCAACAGTCCTGAGAACAATTCATCTCTCTTGCTTTAGTGCACAGTCCACTGTTATTTAAAAAAGAATTACGAGCTCTAGACTAAGAATAATAGTTTGGGGAATGAAAATCCTTGTGCAAACACAAACCAGAGGTGAGAGTGAGGAAACGAAACGGAGAGAGAGATGAATGAAGAGGTGTTACATGATTGATTATTCATGTGTAATTTGAACACTCCATCATTCAAAGCTGGAGAAAGTTCTGTGTGGTCACCATATGTACAATAATACAGTGGCCTAAAAAAGTATTTGGACACTTAAGCTACTCTTGAAAATGACTGAATGCCACTGCATTGAACAACACAATATAAAATCAAGACGTTTTTAATTCAAAGATAGCATAAGCAACCTTTCTATGACAAATATTTCACAAAAAGACGAAACATTTTCAAGTCATAAAACTATCACACAAGTAATTGCACACCTTCTACTTGTCATGTTAAGGTGCAGTCACCTTTTTTTGTTTTGATCTTTTTAAAGATTTTTTTTATGTTCTGCTGCATACCAAAGTTCAAGTTTGGTGACCTGTGAGTTTGACATCATGTCCTATTGCAAATATTTATTGCATGGTCCGAACTAATTCTCTAAATGCTAAGAGAGTTGGTTTAAAATTATGTTATCTAATACAATGGCTACATTTCCTGTTACATAACGTGGTATTTAGAAATTCTCACAACGAGGAATAATTCTATGGAAGACTTTAATCATCATACACTCAGGAACCAGGAAAAAAGCAAGAGAAATACACATTACAACAAGCGAGAACACACAGAGACTGAGGGAGAACACAGGGTATACAGTATATACATGTGACAAACAAAGGATCTTAACAAGATCATTAATGACACACAGCTGAACCAAATGAACTAATGAAGACGGTAACCATAGAAACAAAGGAGTGGCGGGAAATAATAAAGTGGCGGGAAAACCGAATAAAGCAGCATTTCTGCGAATAAATTGGCGCAAAATATCTGTAATAAATGGAAGCCACTGTGGCTCTTTTATCTTACATCATAAATGACTTACATCTCAGAGTGTGGAAATGATGATTTCTGAAGAATCATGTGACACTTGTACATATTTTTATATATAAATAATTAATAAAATACTATAAAAATAAGGATACAGAAAGATGTAAAAGATGTACTGCCATAACATCCACATCAGAGTGCTTTAGTAATGTATGTCCAGCTTCACCTCTACTTTATATACGGCAGTAAGAAGCACAACAATGAAAGGGATAGTGTGGTTTCTCTGAGCTGGGGAATTGAAACCCTAGCTAACAAAAAGAAAAGTACAGAACAACCTCTGTCAAAATATTGACAAAGCAGAGAATGGCAAAGTGATGAAATGCTGTAATCTTGCTGTCACTCCTGAAAGTAAAAAAACATCCTGAGATGTTGAAAAACACATCGTATCTCTGTCAGTCTTTGTCTTACCCGTTTGTGAAGGCAGAACACAATGGCGTCAGATGGAAGTGTGTAGCTGGTCTTGACAGGTCGGGCTGGTGTTCAGAGAACCAGAGGCCTTTAGGCCCTGAACACATGCTAAAAATCACTTCAACACGAATCATATCAAACCAGGCTGCGGCGCACATTCAGACCCACAGCATCTTGTTTGGGCTGTTCAGGTTGTCAAGAGGAATATTGAGCCAGCAGAGGTCAAGAGAAAAGCTGGAAAGGAAAGAGTCAGCAAAGGGATTTTGGAAAAACTGGATCCATTGAACCATACAAACAATATTACAAAAGAATAACAAACAACAATAAACATTTCTTAAATAGAAAGAGCTACACAAGTTAATGTTTGTTTTATGCTATAACATTAGATTTCAAAACATATTATATATATATATATATATATAACATTGCTGAACTTTTGTTTTGTAAAAATGATCATATTCTATTTTAAAACTTGCATAAAATATTCATATTTGGTCATTCTCACTATTAACTTACTATTAACTAAGACTTTTGCCTAAATAAACTCCTAATTACTGCTTATTAATAGTTAGTAAGGCAGTTGTTAAGTTTAGATATTGGCATTAATATGTGATTTATAAGTACCAATAAACCACCAATATGCTAGTAATATGCATGCTAATAAACAACTAGTTAATAGTGGGAATTGGACCCTAAACTAAAGTGTTACCATATATTTTTTATTTTTCTTCATGAGGTTCCCCTTTTTGGTCTGTCCCCACCCCTGTGTTTCTATATCACCAAGTCTGTACATTTTATGCACAAATTTATCTGAACAAAAACAAATAGTTAAAATAAATAGTATTTATACATTAGTTTTCAAAAATCTGGGGTCTTTTTTAAAGAAATGAATACTCGTATGTGGCAAGGATACATTAAATTGATCAAACATGACAGTAAAGGCATTTTGGTTACAAAAGATTTCTATTTCAAATAAAGATATCTTAAGAATCCAGATAAAAATGATGAAAAATACAGCATCACCTCAGGTGACTGTAATACACAGCACACATTGCATGTGTCAGTCTGTGCATAAAACCATCATTTATGTTGAGATTGTAGCAGTTTAGGGTCTCAGGTCCTCTTGAGAACGACCCGAGGTATAGTTAATCAAGTACTAGTTCATATTCCTATCAGATGACCTCTTTTTTCTACTTGACCCATATTCGTCATGCCCCGACTCCTGACAAGGCCAAAGGGATTTGCCCAGTGGACATCCACACAGCTTCATTTCACACGATCTGTCAGTTCTAACGGCCAAAAGAGCATTCAAGCTAACAAAGTATGTGTTTAACCTGTTGGTTGGGCTTTTGGGGGTTGATCAGGAAAACAAGAAACTATCTTGGAGCTTACAAGCACATATGCAATTTATATATACATATAACAATATAAAAGTGAATTTTGCATAATAGGTATTCATACTGTGTTATGATGCTTTGCAATGCCATACAAATAATCATTATTGATGTATTTGAGTTGATTTGGACTGTTTATCTCAGTCATCTCAATAGCAAAAAGTGTCCCAATCAACCTGATTCACCCCTAAATTACATTAAAGTTAACTTATACTTTGTTATTGTATATAGAATCGATAGGCTAATCTTCATTCTAAATGAAATCAGGAAATGTTAATGTAATCCAGGCAATCTTAAAGACAAGCAAACCTTCCTTTTTGTCCCCATATTAACGTCCGGGGTTGAAGGAGGTATACGAGACCCTGTATTTTCGTGCAGAAAGCCAAGCTGTCCACAGACAGTTTACCACAGTTGTCATACATTTCATGAACACATGAAATTGCGAGAGGAAAAACAAATGCAATTAGACAGCATGGTTTTCAGGAATCCCCTCGCAAATAACTCCCGTCTCGGATGAATTGCTGCTATACGTTTTCTCAGTTATCCCATTATTTTCAAATCGGTCACCGATTTGCTCTCTGGAATTTGCATTGGGTTGTTGTAAAAGTAGATCTCTATTAAAAACGGCCGTTTGTTTGCGTGCTCAGACTTAGCAGTGGAAACAGCAGAGATCACAGTGGGTGTCAGTGGTTTTCATGAATGTGATTCAGACATCTCAGAGGAACCAGAGTGTCCAGCGGTGGTTTTACGTGCACGTTATACGGCAGGTCTGAACGAGATTTAGACTCAAACGCTGCATCTGTTTTCCTCTCACATAGGCGGAGAGGTCATGTGAACGAATCCCGACTGCAATCTTCAAGCATTTCAAAAGTGTCAGTAGAAGTTAGCTGGTTCAACCTGAACGACATCTGGATATGGAAATTTCTTTTTTGAGTGTGTAATTCAGTAACCTGATACAATAAGACTGTTTTGCCATGGACCCGGTTCACTGTTTTGGACTGGCACACACACTGATCTGCCTCTTTCAGAAATGAAGATCGGGTCCTTAGAAAAACTGAGGCTCTTTGGCGATGAATCTGAACCAAACAGAGACTGCTGTAAAGACACAATTAAATGAATCCACAAAATCAGCACCTTCCATATCTATAACCAGGATGTTT
This sequence comes from Rhinichthys osculus, assembly GCA_029959095.1. Taxonomy (NCBI): domain Eukaryota; kingdom Metazoa; phylum Chordata; class Actinopteri; order Cypriniformes; family Leuciscidae; genus Rhinichthys; species Rhinichthys osculus. Next base: position 32,749,623 of record JARWKJ010000015.1, read on the forward strand.
TGTGCCATGCCACCTTTAATCTACATCATCACACTGGACTTTGGATATGAGAAGTGGCACTGCAAGCAGAAAGAGATTAAGATAGCTTAGAAACTGAAATGCAACCAGATGGAACAAGTTTCAGTCCAAAAGGAGTGAATTTATGTGAGAAATTATTGCCAGACTGGTGCAAAGTATAAATTCACACCCGAGCTGTTGAGGAGGTTCTTTTAACAGTGAATTCATTGTATTCCATGCATGCAAAGAATAATATAATTTGTCACATCAAAGACTATTTTAGCTCAGGTCAAATAACATAAGTCAAACAGGAAAGCAAACACGAAAGGGTTCGTACATGCATGTGTTGCAGTAAGTAAATGGAATCGAAATTGGATGGTATTTTTGAGAAATGAGGCACAGAGATTGTTATACATGAATAAAAATAATATGACACAGCTGTTTCCTGATATAAATAATTTTCAGGGTATATCAATTCCATTTAAACAAGAATATTTATATTAAAAGAAAAATTAATAACGAGCTAAGCTATAAAATGCCCAATGAAATTGCTTCTTAATAATGCTTGGTAATCTCAAAGAAAAAGACAAACTAAAATCATTCATCAGTAAAAAAGACAAAACAATTTTAAAAGAAAAATGAAAGAAAATTTCTAGGACTTTCATCAAGGCTTGCCATTTCATCTTGAAAATAGATGTTAGAAGTACATGTTTTTGTTTCGCTCCACTAGTACGCTGTCAATGATTAATGGCAAGAGTGGTTACTACACTCCTGGCACTTCAGTGGTTGTATAAGAGTTGACTGACAAGCAACACCTCCCAGACCACATTCCCGAACACATCTGAAAACTCACAAACATGTCTAACAATGTTTGATATTCTTGACAGCAGAATTCCAGGTAGAACATGTGTGCTCTTCCTGGGATTTTCCTGGAAACTCATGATATACAAAACAACTCGAGCTGCATTACTGACTACAAAGACATTCAACCAAACTTTAGCTCATTTGAGTAAGTAGAAGCTACTAAAATACACACAAACAAATAAAACTGTGCATTTGTGTCTAGCAAGGAAAAACTGTGTGTATGTAAGGATAAACAACAGTTAGTTCCTGATGCTTCAGTACCATGATATTTACCCATGTGTCAATGCAGAGTTCATTTCAAACACCTGCTAATGCGAGATGAGTTTTATATGGCCCCTTGAGTGTAAATAGTTTATCCTTATTTTAATTTTCTCTTATATATTTAACATGAATATAGCGACATGCTGTCAAAATATATACATGTGCACACGCACACAGTATATACACTCACCTAAAGGATTATTAGGAACACCTGTTCAATTTCTCATTAATGCAATTATCTAATCAACCAATCACATGGCAGTTGCTTAAATGCATTTAGGGGTGTGGTCCTGGTCAAGACAATCTCCTGAACTCCAAACTGAATGTCAGAATGGGAAAGAAAGGTGATTTAAGCAATTTTGAGCGTGGCATGGTTGTTGGTGCCAAACGGGCCGGTCTGAGTATTTCACAATCTGCTCAGTTACTGGGATTTTTTACGCACAACCATTTCTAGGGTTTACAAAGAATGGTGTGAAAAGGGAAAAACATCCAGTAGTCGGCAGTCCTGTGGGCGAAAATGCCTTGTTGATGCTAGAGGTCAGAGGAGAATGGGCCGACTGATTCAAGCTGATAGAAGAGCAACTTTGACTGAAATAACCACTCGTTACAACCGAGGTATGCAGCAAAGCATTTGTGAAGCCACAACACGCACAACCTTGAGGCGGATGGGCTACAACAGCAGAAGACCCCACCGGGTACCACTCATCTCCACTACAAATAGGAAAAAGAGGCTACAATTGGCAAGAGCTACCCAAAATTGGACAGTTGAAGACTGGAAAAATGTTGCCTGGTCGGATGAGTCTCGATTTCTGTTGAGACATTCAGATGGTAGAGTCAGAATTTGGCGTAAACAGAATGAGAACATGGATCATCATGCCTTGTTACCACTGTGCAGGCTGGTGGTGGTGGTGTAATGGTGTGGGGGATGTTTTCTTGGCACACTTTAGGCCCCTTAGTGCCAATTGGGCATCGTTTAAATGCCACGGCCTACCTGAGGATTGTTTCTGACCACGTCCATCCCTTTATGGCCACCATGTACCCATCCTCTGATGGCTACTTCCAGCAGGATAATGCACCATATCACCAAGCTCGAATCATTTCAAATTGGTTTCTTGAACATGACAATGAGTTCACTGTACTAAAATGGCCCCCACAGTCACCAGATCTCAACCCAACAGAGCATCTTTGGGATGTGGTGGAACGGGAGCTTCGTGCCCTGGATGTGCATCCCACAAATCTCCATCAACTGCAAGATGCTCATGCTGGGTACACACCAAAAGATTTTTTACATCTTATAAGATTTTCAAAATGTGATAGACTACAAACATGAGGACAAAAAATCCTAGATTTAATCGTTTTGCTCCTATAGTGTGTGGTGTGCCATGATGTGACAAAGACAGCACACCACACACGAACAGATTTTCAACCAGTCTCGACTGTGAACAAAGGAAATCTCACAAAACCTAGCGAGACTTCAGAATAAGCTTGGCCGACAATATGCAGGAAGAAATTGCGATGATAGTGTTTGGAATGATTTTTCACAGAAAAACATTCGTGCTGTTGCCACAAATCAACAAGCTGATCCTCCATCTCTGCTGTCCACATCAATTTAACTTTTTGCAACGCCATGACTGCATTTGTTATGCTTCCGTCTTCCATCATCTCGCTTTCTGATTGGATATTGTTTCGTTTCACGTGATAATCTCCAGAGCGTGCGCACGTTTGTCACAAGAATGCTTTCAGCACCTTGTTGAATCAATGCCACGTAGAATTAAGGCAGTTCTGAAGGCGAAAGGGGGTCAAACACAGTATTAGTATGGTGTTCCTAATAATCTTTTAGGTGAGTGTATATATATTACAAATATATTAAGCATGATTTAAAGATTTGTCATAACATAAATTTAAAAATATTCCAAAATAACTCATATCTTTAGGAACACAGTGTCAAAACAGAAACATTATTTCATTTCTACAACTGAAGCTGCAACAGAAATCATATTTCGAAAAGCGCTGGTTTGTCAGAATGTGATTAGATATTAAACTGTCTGAATGTCCCGCTCATATTATCAGGGTCAGTTTCTCTGCTTTCGCCGTGACCCGTGAGCTTGTGTGTGCGTCTGTGTGTGACTTGCGTGCTGATGAGGAGTTTATGTTATAGCGTGTCTCCTCCCCTCTCGTTTACCGGCTATTCTGGGGAGTTCCAAATTACAGTCTGTCAGTGTGTGGTTGGGATGTGTGGTTCTCAATCACTGTTTTTCTCCTCCATCCAGTTTTCCCCTTTTTTCCTTCACCCTCCTCTCCCCCAGTCTCACAGGGGTTTCCTCCAACCTTTACCCCACTCATCTGTGCATTCAAACCCCTCTTATTTCCTTTTTCCATCACACACTTTACATTTGAATACTTTTTCGTCTTCCACTCTGTATGCAGATCATTAAATGTTCCGAATGTTCCCTAATTACTATCCTAACATACGGATCTCTCTAAGAGTCCCGCAGTCCATTCACAAACATGACCACAAGGGTGTGTGTGTGTGTGTTTGTGTTTAAATATCATGTTTTGAGGAATAGTGTGTATATATATATATATATATATACAGTATATACACACACACACACACACACACACACATATACAGTATATATACATATACAAACACACACATATAGGCCTGCACATAACTATTATTTATTGAAGATGAGAATCATAATGGCCCTGACATATATTCCCTTCTCACAATGTTATATCCAACTGTAACTTTTATGACCTGTGTTTTGGTCAGCTCACACACACTTTTCTACTATCGTGTGAATGCCATTCTTGGACAAAGGAAGTATTCTCAGACACAAGAAACATCATGGTTCCTCCAGCGTTCCCACATGATCCATAACTATAGTGCGTGCACTGCAAACTGGCAGGACGGAGGTACAACTTAAAGTCACTTCGAGGGAGCCAACCCATTTCCTGTTGACATGTTATGGAAAGAAATACGCAAGATAAAGAGAGTAGTGCAGTGTGGCTCAGTCTTTTAGCCTTAAAAGCATTTTGATCAATTCGAATATATTATTAATTGTAAAAAGGGGGCAAAGCTAAAAAAAAAAGTTTGTCCCAGGTCATGTGACATCATGACTTCTGTACTTGCGCTAACATTTTCAAACATGTGTCACGGTGTTTTGTGGTGTCACAGTGTTTCGTGGTGTTACAGTGTTTCGTGGTGTTACAGTGTGTTGTTGTGTCACAGTGTTTTGTGGTGTTACAGTGTTTTTGTTGTGTCAGTGTTTTGTCTAGTGTTTCGTGGTGTCACAATGTTTTGTGGTGTTACAGTGTTTTGTGGTGTCACAGTGTTTTGTGGTGTTACAGTGTTTTGTTGTGTCACAGTGTTTTGTGGTGTTACAGTGTTTTGTTGTGTCACAGTGTTTTGTCGTGTTACAGTGTTTCGTGGTGTTACAGTGTGTTGTTGTGTCACAGTGTTTTGTGGTGTTACAGTGTTTTTGTTGTGTCAGTGTTTTGTCGTAGTGTTTCGTGGTGTCACAGTGTTTTGTGGTGTTACAGTGTTTTGTGGTGTCACAGTGTTTTGTAGTGCTACAGTGTTTTGTTGTGTCACAGTGTTTTGTCGTGTTACAGTGTTTCGTGGTGTTACAGTGTGTTGTTGTGTCACAGTGTTTTGTGGTGTTACAGTGTTTTTGTTGTGTCAGTGTTTTGTCGTAGTGTTTCGTGGTGTCACAGTGTTTTGTGGTGTTACAGTGTTTTGTGGTGTCACAGTGTTTTGTAGTGCTACAGTGTTTTGTTGTGTCACAGTGTTTTGTCGTGTTACAGTGTTTCGTGGTGTTACAGTGTGTTGTTGTGTCACAGTGTTTTGTGGTGTTACAGTGTTTTTGTTGTGTCAGTGTTTTGTCGTAGTGTTTCGTGGTGTCACAGTGTTTTGTGGTGTTACAGTGTTTTGTGGTGTCACAGTGTTTTGTGGTGTTACAGTGTTTTGTTGTGTCACAGTGTTTTGTCTTGTTACAGTCTTTCGTGGTGTCACAGTGTTTTGTGGTGTTACAGTATTTTGTGGTGTCACAGTGTTTTGTGGTGTTACAGTGTTTTGTTGTGTCACAGTGTTTTGTGGTGTTACAGTGTTTTGTGGTGTCACAGTGTTTTGTGGTGTTACAGTGTGTTGTTGTGTCACAGTGTTTTGTGGTGTTACAGTGTTTTGGGGTGTCACAGTGTTTTGTGGTGTTACAGTGTTTTGTTGTGTCACAGTGTTTTGTCGTGTTACAGTGTTTCGTGGTGTTACAGTGTGTTGTTGTGTCACAGTGTTTTGTAGTGCTACAGTGTTTTGTTGTGTCACAGTGTATTGTCGTGTTACAGTGTTTTGTGGTGTTACAGTGTTTTGTTGTGTCACAGTGTTTTGTGGTGTTACAGTCTTTTTGTTGTGTCAGTGTTTTGTCGTAGTGTTTCGTGGTGTCACAGTGTTTTGTGGTGTTACAGTGTTTTGTGGTGTCACAGTGTTTTGTGGTGTCACAGTGTTTTGTGGTGTTACAGTGTTTTGTGATGTTACAGTGTTTCGTGGTTTTCCTATCGTTTGCACACTGCAGTGTGCCATATTACAATGCCTGGAGGTGAGGTCTTTTGAATTGGGCAAAAAATCCCAAGCAACAACCTAGCAATATCTTAGCAACCTACCAGAACTCCCTAGCAACCACATAGCAACTCAGAACACCTTAGCAACCACCCATGCCTAATGCCTAGAAACCAAAGGGAGTACCCTAACAACAATCTAGCAATGTCTTAGCAACCATCCAGAAATCCATTGAAACTACATAACAACCACACAGAACACCATAGCAACCATCCATAAATGCCTAGTAACCAAATAGAATACTCTGGAAACAACCAATCAATTCCTTAGCTACCAACTAGAACTCCCTAGTGACCACATAGCAACATCCAGGTACCACCCAGAACTCCATAGAAACGTCATAGCAATACCATGGCAACCACGTAGCAACACCCTAGCAACCAAATAGCAAAAAGAGAGCACACAGAATACAATAGCAACATCCATCCATAAATGCATAGAAACCAAAGAGAATAACTTAGCAACAACCTAGCAACCATTCAGAACAACATAGCAACCACATAGCAAAGCCCTAGCAACCACAACGTTTGTTTGTTAAAAACAGGCACTACCCATTTTCCCAAAATCTAGCTTTAAGATTATAATTCAAAAATGATGGTGTGGATCTGCCTTTCCTTCACAATCTGCTCATCAATTCATCATTTTTATAATAAATTCAAATAAGCAAATAAAAATGCCTTCTGCCTGCGCACATGCTTCCGTTTTAATGCTGTGCAGCAGATTTTGTGTTTTTGGCAATGCTTTATATTAAATTATGGCTCAGCCAGGAGTTTTAACATGGTTTTAAAATTTGTGGCCATGCACAGACTAAAACTTTGTCTAAGTGTACACTCCAACACACACACACACACACACACACACACACGCACACACACGCACACACACACACACACACACACACACACACACACACACACACGCAAGCACGCACGCACGCACACACACACTCTCTCTAACACACACATACACACACACACTTGAGTTGAGCGAGCCATGGAGAGAATCAAGCTCAAGGGCCAAACCCAGAGGAAGTGGCAGAGCTAAACTCTATGTATTCAACATCCATCCGTAGTGTCTCTCTTCAGGACGCAGTTGGCCTGCCAGTGCTCCCTGCACCACACAGAGACATGTTTGCTCTAGTGTCATGGTTACTGGCACAAATAAATAATCTGTATGCAGTGCAAGTGTCATCTGGTCGGATGAAGAGGTCGACATGGAGAGCGGTTACTCACTGGTGCCAAAATACTCATTAAAAATGTCCCACAATCAAAACTTTTTCTTTTGACTTTGGAAGGTCTTTGGTTTTTGACTTCTCTTGGTCATCTCTGATGATTAAAAAAAAAAAGAAACCCTCTAAATTAGAGAGTAACATAAATCTGGAAGTAAAATGACTAATTGCTAGAACATGATTATAAGGTAATAAGGCACGTTTCTCATGCATGAATATCATGTTGTGTCCTCTGCCTTGAGGGTATTTTTGATTAAATGTTGAGCACTACCAAACTGCTAAGGTCATGCCCTGTTCTCTGTGTCTAATCACAAAAGAGGCGCACACATACAATTAATAAAATTTTACTATGACAGGAAAAAGGTTTTATGCTGGAGCAATCAACTGAAACCCATTGGCAAATGTTCCTCCATATCTAAACAACAGATCTTGAACTGAATTGAGTTTACACTTTATTTTATATTTCATCAATAGAAAAGTGGAGTATTTCATCAAATGAAAAGAAATGGAAGCATTGGAGAGTTTAAATGTTAAATTAATAGTTTTTTTTGACATTTTATCATCATTCACTGAGAGATTAAATGTCTCTTCATTGACAGCTATGCAACTACCAGTTTGATGCTTCAAAAAGTTCATAAAGACATTGTTAAACTAATCCATATTAATTGAGCGGTTTAGTCCACATTTTCTGAAGAGACACGATCTGTTTATGAACAGATTGAATTTAGGCTAATATTCACATATATACATTTATAAATTCACATATCAGTTATGGTAAACGGAAGCTCAAGCATGTTCACTTGATGTGCGAGAACCAATAAGGTCCATTCTCATGTTACGCAGCGCGTTTGAGCTTCCGCAAGAACCAATGAGGTTTATTCTCGTGTTACGCAGCGCGTTTGAGCTTCTACAAGAACCAATAAGGTCCATTCTCATGTTACGCAGCGCGTTTGAGCTTCCGCAAGAACCAATGAGGTTTATTCTCGTGTTACGCAGCGCGTTTGAGCTTCTACAAGAACCAATAAGGTCCATTCTTATGTCACGCAACGCGTTTGAGCTTCTGCAAGAACCAATGAGGTTCATTCTCGTGTTACGCAGCGCGTTTGAGCTTCCGCAAGAACCAATGAGGTTTATTCTCGTGTTACGCAGCGCGTTTGAGCTTCCGCAAGAACCAATAAGGTCCATTCTTATGTTACGCAGCGCGTTTGAGCTTCTACAAGAACCAATAAGGTCCATTCTTATGTTACGCAACGCGTTTGAGCTTCTGCAAGAACCAATGAGGTTCATTCTCGTGTTACGCAGCGCGCTTGAGCTTCTGCAAGAACCAATGAGGTTTATTCTCGTGTTACGCAGCGCATTTGAGCTTCCGCAAGAACCAATGAGGTTCATTCTCGTGTTACGCAGCGCGTTTGAGCTTCTGCAAGAACCAATGAGGTTCATTCTCGTGTTACGCAGCGCGTTTGAGCTTCCGCAAGAACCAATGAGGTTCATTCTCGTGTTACGCAGCGCGTTTGAGCTTCCACAAGAACGAATGAGGTTCATTCTCGTGTTACGCAGCGCGTTTGAGCTTCCGCAAGAACCAATAAGGTTCATTCTCGTGTTACGCAGCGCGTTTGAGCTTCCGCAAGAACCAATGAGGTTCATTCTCGTGTTACGCAGCGCGTTTGAGCTTCCGCAAGAACCAATGAGGTTCATTCTCCTGTTACGCAGCGCGTTTGAGCTTCCGCAAGAACCAATGAGGTTCATTCTCGTGTTACGCAGCGCGTTTGAGCTTCCACAAGAACCAATGAGGTTCATTCTCGTGTTACGCAGCGCAATTGAGCTTCCGCAAGAACCAATGAGGTTCATTCTCGTGATAGCAGCGCGTTTGAGCTTCCACAAGAACCAATGAGGTACATTCTCGTGTTACGCAGCGCGTTTGAGCTTCCACAAGAACCAATGAGGTTCATTCTCGTGTTACGCAGCGCGTTTGAGCTTCCACAAGAACCAATGAGGTTCATTGTTTTAGCTTCCGCAAGAACCAATGAGGTTCATTCTCGTGTTACGCAGCGCGTTTGAGCTTCCGCAAGAACCAATGAGGTTTATTCTCGTGTTACGCAGCGCGTTTGAGCTTCCGCAAGAACCAATGAGATTCATTCTCGTGTTACGCAGCGCGTTTGAGCTTCCGCAAGAACCAATGAGATTCATTCTCGTGTTACGCAGCGCGTGAGCTTCCGCAAGAACCAATGAGATTCATTCTCGTGTTACGCAGCGTGTTTGAGCTTCCGCAAGAACCAATGAGATTCATTCTCGTGTTACGCAGCGTGTTTGAGCTTCCGCAAGAACCAATGAGATTCATTCTCGTGTTACGCAGCGCGTGAGCTTCCGCAAGAACCAATGAGATTCATTCTCGTGTTACGCAGCGCGTGAGCTTCCGTAAGAACCAATGAGATTCATTCTCGTGTTACGCAGCGTGTTTGAGCTTCCGCAAGAACCAATGAGGTTCATTCTCGTGTTACGCAGCGCGTTTGAGCTTCCACAAGAACCAATAAGGTCCATTCTTATGTTACGCAACGCGTTTGAGCTTCTGCAAGAACCAATGAGGTTCATTCTCGTGTTACGCAGCGCGTTTGAGCTTCCGCAAGAACCAATGAGGTTCATTCTCGTGTTACGCAGCGCATTTGAGCTTCCGTAAGAACCAATGAGGTTCATTCTCGTGTTACGCAGCGCGTTTGAGCTTCTGCAAGAACCAATGAGGTTCATTCTCGTGTTACGCAGCGCGTTTGAGCTTCCGCAAGAACCAATGAGGTTCATTCTCGTGTTACGCAGCACGTTTGAGCTTCCACAAGAACCAATGAGGTTCATTCTTGTGTTACGCAGCGCGTTTGAGCTTCCGCAAGAACCAATGAGGTTCATTCTCGTGTTACGCAGCGCGTTTGAGCTTCCGCAAGAACCAATGAGGTTCATTCTCGTGTTACGCAGCGCGTTTGAGCTTCCACAAGAACCAATGAGGTTCATTCTCGTGTTACGCAGCGCATTTGAGCTTCCGCAAGAACCAATGAGGTTCATTCTCGTGTTACGCAGCGCATTTGAGCTTCCGCAAGAACCAATGAGGTTCATTCTCGTGTTACGCAGCGCATTTGAGCTTCCGCAAGAACCAATGAGGTTCATTCTCGTGTTACGCAGCGCGTTTGAGCTTCTGCAAGAACCAATGAGGTTCATTCTCGTGTTACGCAGCGCGTTTGAGCTTCCGCAAGAACCAATGAGGTTCATTCTCGTGTTACGCAGCACGTTTGAGCTTCCACAAGAACCAATGAGGTTCATTCTTGTGTTACGCAGCGCGTTTGAGCTTCCGCAAGAACCAATGAGGTTCATTCTCGTGTTACGCAGCGCGTTTGAGCTTCCGCAAGAACCAATGAGGTTCATTCTCGTGTTACGCAGCGCGTTTGAGCTTCCACAAGAACCAATGAGGTTCATTCTCGTGTTACGCAGCGCGTTTGAGCTTCCGCAAGAACCAATGAGGTTCATTCTCGTGATAGCAGCGCGTTTGAGCTTCCACAAGAACCAATGAGGTTCATTCTCGTGTTACGCAGCGCGTTTGAGCTTCCACAAGAACCAATGAGGTTCATTGTTTTAGCTTCCGCAAGAACCAATGAGGTTCATTCTCGTGTTACGCAGCGCGTTTGAGCTTCCGCAAGAACCAATGAGATTCATTGTTTTAGCTTCCGCAAGAACCAATGAGGTTCATTCTCGTGTTACGCAGCGCGTTTGAGCTTCCGCAAGAACCAATGAGGTTTATTCTCGTGTTACGCAGCGCGTTTGAGCTTCCGCAAGAACCAATGAGATTCATTCTCGTGTTACGCAGCGCGTTTGAGCTTCCGCAAGAACCAATGAGATTCATTCTCGTGTTACGCAGCGCGTGAGCTTCCGCAAGAACCAATGAGATTCATTCTCGTGTTACGCAGCGTGTTTGAGCTTCCGCAAGAACCAATGAGATTCATTCTCGTGTTACGCAGCGTGTTTGAGCTTCCGCAAGAACCAATGAGATTCATTCTCGTGTTACGCAGCGCGTGAGCTTCCGCAAGAACCACTGAGATTCATTCTCGTGTTACGCAGCGCGTGAGCTTCCGTAAGAACCAATGAGATTCATTCTCGTGTTACGCAGCGTGTTTGAGCTTCCGCAAGAACCAATGAGGTTCATTCTCGTGTTACGCAGCGCGTTTGAGCTTCCACAAGAACCAATAAGGTCCATTCTTATGTTACGCAACGCGTTTGAGCTTCTGCAAGAACCAATGAGGTTCATTCTCGTGTTACGCAGCGCGTTTGAGCTTCCGCAAGAACCAATGAGGTTCATTCTCGTGTTACGCAGCGCATTTGAGCTTCCGTAAGAACCAATGAGGTTCATTCTCGTGTTACGCAGCGCGTTTGAGCTTCTGCAAGAACCAATGAGGTTCATTCTCGTGTTACGCAGCGCGTTTGAGCTTCCGCAAGAACCAATGAGGTTCATTCTCGTGTTACGCAGCACGTTTGAGCTTCCACAAGAACCAATGAGGTTCATTCTTGTGTTACGCAGCGCGTTTGAGCTTCCGCAAGAACCAATGAGGTTCATTCTCGTGTTACGCAGCGCGTTTGAGCTTCCGCAAGAACCAATGAGGTTCATTCTCGTGTTACGCAGCGCGTTTGAGCTTCCACAAGAACCAATGAGGTTCATTCTCGTGTTACGCAGCGCATTTGAGCTTCCGCAAGAACCAATGAGGTTCATTCTCGTGTTACGCAGCGCATTTGAGCTTCCGCAAGAACCAATGAGGTTCATTCTCGTGTTACGCAGCGCATTTGAGCTTCCGCAAGAACCAATGAGGTTCATTCTCGTGTTACGCAGCGCGTTTGAGCTTCTGCAAGAACCAATGAGGTTCATTCTCGTGTTACGCAGCGCGTTTGAGCTTCCGCAAGAACCAATGAGGTTCATTCTCGTGTTACGCAGCACGTTTGAGCTTCCACAAGAACCAATGAGGTTCATTCTTGTGTTACGCAGCGCGTTTGAGCTTCCGCAAGAACCAATGAGGTTCATTCTCGTGTTACGCAGCGCGTTTGAGCTTCCGCAAGAACCAATGAGGTTCATTCTCGTGTTACGCAGCGCGTTTGAGCTTCCACAAGAACCAATGAGGTTCATTCTCGTGTTACGCAGCGCGTTTGAGCTTCCGCAAGAACCAATGAGGTTCATTCTCGTGATAGCAGCGCGTTTGAGCTTCCACAAGAACCAATGAGGTTCATTCTCGTGTTACGCAGCGCGTTTGAGCTTCCACAAGAACCAATGAGGTTCATTGTTTTAGCTTCCGCAAGAACCAATGAGGTTCATTCTCGTGTTACGCAGCGCGTTTGAGCTTCCGCAAGAACCAATGAGATTCATTCTCGTGTTACGCAGCGCGTTTGAGCTTCCGCAAGAACCAATGAGATTCATTCTCGTGTTACGCAGCGCGTGAGCTTCCGCAAGAACCAATGAGATTCATTCTCATGTTACGCAGCACGTTTGAGCTTCCGCAAGAACCAATGAGATTCATTCTCGTGTTACGCAGCGTGTGAGCTTCCGCAAGAACCAATGAGATTCATTCTCGTGTTACGCAGCGTGTTTGAGCTTCCGCAAGAACCAATGAGATTCATTCTCGTGTTACGCAGCGCGTGAGCTTCCGCAAGAACCAATGAGATTCATTCTCGTGTTACGCAGCGCGTGAGCTTCCGTAAGAACCAATGAGATTCATTCTCGTGTTACGCAGCGTGTTTGAGCTTCCGCAAGAACCAATGAGGTTCATTCTCGTGTTACGCAGCGCGTTTGAGCTTCCGCAAGAACCAATAAGGTCCATTCTTATGTTACGCAACGCGTTTGAGCTTCTGCAAGAACCAATGAGGTTCATTCTCGTGTTACGCAGCGCATTTGAGCTTCCACAAGAATCAATGAGGTTCATTCTCGTGTTACGCAGCGCGTTTGAGCTTCCACAAGAACCAATGAGGTTCATTCTCGTGTTACGCAGCGCGTTTGAGCTTCCACAAGAACTAATGAGGTTCATTCTCGTGTTACGCAGCGCGTTTGAGCTTCCGCAAGAACCAATGAGGTTCATTCTCGTGTTACGAGTGCCGCCGAGTCGAGTGCCGCCGAGTCAAGTGAGTCAAGTGCCGCCGAGTCAAGTGCCGCCGAGTCAAGTGCCGCCGAGTCAAGTGCCGCCGAGTCAAGTGCCGCCGAGTCAAGTTCCAAGTCAAGTTCCAAGTCAAGTTCCAAGTCAAGTGAAAGTTTCAAGCCCAGTGAAGCGCCTCGCCCTGCCGGCCCCGCCTCTGCGCCTCGCCCTGCCTGCGCCCTTCAAGCTCCGGGTGGGCTTTCCTGAACCCGTGGATTTCCCCAAGTATTTTTTTGGGGGGGGGCAAGGGTCCGGTGAGGAGACCATGAGGGCTGCGCCGCCATGGCCACCCGAGGAGGCTTCACCTCCATGGCCGCCACCACATCCTACTCTGCCCTGGCCGCCATCTCGTCCTGCTCCGCCCTGGCCTTTGCCTCGTCCTGCTCCGCCCTGGCCTTTGCCTCGTCCTGCTCCGCCCTGGCCTTCGCCTCGTCCTGCTCCGCCCTGGTCACCGGCCCAGTCTGGTCCGCCCACGCTCTGCGGCCCAGGCCCGCCTTGCCTAGGTCCTGGTCCCGTTCCCCTGCACGGGCCTGGCCCTCCATCCCTCCCCCAAGAGGGGGGGTTATGTCATAATGTGGGTCTTGTGTCCTGTCTTGTTTAGTGGTTCCCTGTCTTGTCATTAGTTTTCCCAGGTGTTTCCCATTTTCCACGCCCCCTTGTTATCCTGTTAGCTCGTTTGTACTTGATTATTTAAGCCCTGTGTTTCTGCCCTGTCTTTGTGAGTTGTTATATGTTTCAGGATTAACGTGAGTGTTGGTTTCCCAGTGTAAAGATTCTTGTTCCACGTTCTGAGTCTCTGTTTGAATTATAGTTTGTTTAAATAAAGCGTGTAAACTGCGTTTGGATCCAGCCTCCTATCTTCCTTCACCGCACCACGTTACAAAAACTCACTGCACAGTCAAATAAAAGAGTTCACATTAATATTAATTAGACATATGCTAATCATCCCTGGTGAAAAAAAATTCTAAGTATTCCTGCAGCCAGACTAATTATCAGTATACTTCAAGTGTGTTAATGATTAGTTAACTAGAAGTGTGCTATTTACAAACAACTAATTTTGTACAAACTATATTTTAGTAGTAATTAAATTGTAGTAAAGCATAACTTTAAGTGTATTTAGTGTACTTTTGTGTACTAAATTGGACCAACTTCAAGTATACTGTCAAGTATATATGCCTGTGTAGGGAATAATTACATGCTTGATTAGTGATATTAAAGTGTACTTTATTTGTGTTACAAGTACATTACAAATGCATTACGAGTGTCTTCGAAACATACAAGCAATATACCATAAGTGTATTTATATATATTTTTTATTTTTATAAAAATAATTAATTAATAAAAATAAACAGAATTTTCACTTCAAGTATATTTTTCCAAAATATATTTTTAGAAAATATACTAAAGTACAATTATTTTAAAGTGTGTTAAAAGTTGTATTGTGAAAATAGGTAAAAGCATGATGCTAATATACTTTTAATATATTTAAAAATAGTAAAATTTTCGTTAGCATATTTGCAATGTACTATTGAAAAAGGGAATATATTATTAATATATTTACACTCCTTCAAGTGTCCAATCAAAACATTTATAAAAAATAATGTGCAAAAACAAGTCTTTAAGATGCTGTCAAAATGATCACAGTCACAATGAACTGTTGAAGTGTAAAGTGTTAAAGTAAAAGTGTATGCAGAGCTTTGCCAGTCATACAGGCAATTTATATATAGTAAATACACTATCGTTTAAAAGTTTTTTTTTTAAATGTTCTTTAAAGAAGTCTTTTCTTCTCACCAACGCTGCATTAATTTATAAAGAACTGTTTTCTATTTTGATATATTTAAAAAAAAAAAAATTCCTGTGATGTCAAAGCTAAATTTTCAGTCACATGATACTTCAGAAATCATTATATGCTAATTCGCTGCTCAAAAAAACAAAAAAAAAAACAAAAAAACGTTGTTGTTGTCTTATTTTTTCCGAATTCTTTGTTGAAAAGGAAGTTTAAAAACAGCATTTATTTGAAATAGAAATCTTACTGCAAGATACCTTGACTAACTATTATAAAATGTTATATTTGACACTATTCTGTAGCTAGCATACATACTGCAAGTAGCGTGTTCACACATAAAAACACAGTGAGGTGTGACACACTACAAGTAATTGAATGGTGCACTTGTTCAACAGAAACACATTCTGTTTTGCATTCAGAAGTCACAGAGCAGGGGCTAAACATGCTAATTCTCATCTGGAAAACAGTGAATACTTCCCTGTAATTCAAATGAAACATTAGTGTTTAATTTGAGACGACATTAACCTTCTAAAATGTATACACTAGAGTGCACCATGGACATCATTCGGGATGCAAGTGCTATTTTGCTGTGTATTTACTTTCACTGGATATTTGGCTAAATTAGCAGTTAGCACATTGTGTGTGTGTGTCTTCATCTATAATGATGAACATTACTTTGTCAGACGAGGGCTTAATGGTCACAGCGGAAGAAGTTTCGTAAGGTTGGCTGATGTGTTCACTTGGTGCTTTGGCTCTTTGAGTGAAAGCGGTGGGCGGGTCACATGGGTGGCCAAAGGACAAACAGCTGGAGAGAGAGACAGAAAGACTGACAGAATTTTTTTTTTTATCTATACAAATATCAAGATTTTATTATTGACCACTTAGTATTCATTTTACATTAATTTATCCCTTAAAAGTTCGGTTTATATTTTATATATTTAACAGTCTCTCATCCTTTCTCTGTTTTTTTTTTCTTCAGTGAATAGAGTCTCCATGAATGTAGCAGAATAATGGGGTCCAGTGAGAACAATACAGTCAAAAGCAGCTTCACCATCTTAGACCCAGAAACAGCACAAAAAGAACAAAAGCCTGCAGAGAACAGGCCTCACTGAGAGCCACTTCCTCTGCCCTCTTTCTCTTGTTTCATATGTGTGTGTGTTTGAATCTGTGTTCCAGTGCAAGACTCTCCACTGCTATTATGTCCTTCCTTGAGGATTTTCAGATGTGACATTTATTCAGTTCTTCTGCACCATTGAAACTAAAAGTTTCTTTTGTTCGGAAACCTCTAGATTATTCCTGTTAATGCCGACTGTCATAAGTGTCTCATTGAAGAAACCCCAGAGGAAGATTCTATTGCTCTTTCATAGCTCAGGAGACCTGATGTAGTTCACAGTTGTGTCATTTAACCTTTATGTTTTGTTGATACTGACTTTACTGCATTTATGATAAACAATTTCAAAATACCCTATCTATCCATCTATCTATCTATCTATCTATCTATCTATCTATCTATCTATCTATCTATCTATCTATCTATCTATCTATCTATCTATCTATCTATCTATCTATCTATCTATCTATCTATCTATCTATCTATCTATCTATCTATCTATCTATCTATCTATCTATCTATCTATCTATCTATCTATCTATCTATCTATCTATCTATCTATCCTATCTATTCTAAACATTATGGTCTCAGATTTGTCTTCTGAAATTTATGGAAGCTTGTTTCTGCCACAGAATAAAAAAAAAAAGAAAAGGTAATTGCGAGTTTACATCTCGCTATTCTGACTTTTTTTCTCACAATTGCGAGTTTACATCTCGCTATTCTGACTTTTTTTCTCACAATTGCGAGTTTACATCTCGCTATTCTGACTTTTTTTCTCACAATTGCGAGTTTACATCTCGCTATTCTGACTTTATAACACGAAATTGCGACTTTATATCACGCAATTCTGACTTTATATCTCACAATTCTAGATATAAAGTCAGAATAAAGTCAGAATTGCGATATGTAAACTCGCAATTGTGAGATAAAAAAGTCTAGGAATATGTTGCTGGTCACGTAATTCGTGCTGCTGCGACTTGCAAGCGACCCCATTAATGTGAGCCACAGGCACAGTATATGACAGATTATTTTAGCACAATGTATTTCCCATTGATAAATACAGTGCAACTAGTTCCATCTCTTTGGATAAGAGGGAAGTGGAAATAAAAATCAATAATAGGCTGAACTATACCATGATAATGTCCGTAACATTAGATGTCCGTAGATGACCTACCCATAACAGTTACATTAGAGTTAGGGGATAACACAGTTTGTATACAGTATAAAAATCATTATGTCTAAAGTTCCCATAAAACATCAACACCCAACAACCCAGTGGGAATATATCCTTGTTGTGTAAAACATCTGTTCATAATCTGTGATTACACAATTCCAATAGGAATAGCACCGGGAGGCGTATGGAATAACTGTGGAATGATCAATCCGCATTTTTAAGCCAGCTAATTTTACAGTAGGCTCATATTCAGAATGTATTTCTCGTATAACGGCAACGCCTGACAGAAAGAAAAGCTCTAGCCTACTGAAGGCGGAGCGGTTTGACCAATCAGATGAAAGGGGCATTTCAGCGCCGCCCACGTGTACAAATGAAATATCGAACCCATTAAACTAAACTAAAAAAAAACGAATAAACGAGCTGGTTTTTCCATTCCAAACAGGAAATTAAATGATCAAAAAGTACACGGACCATTGAGATTTTCTTAAAGTTGGAGTCACTTTACTAAAAAACATACATAATTTGAGACAGGGTTTATAAAAGCAAAAGTCTGTATTTGCTCTCTATTGTATCCCATGCTGTCATAATATTAAAGAGATCTCATGCGTAGACTTCTTTTTTGGGACAGACTGCTGATAATTAGCATCTTTATATTTTTATAAAGATATCTTTTAAGAACATTTCTTTCAAAAGACAAATGTTCACATTATTCAGATGTAAAAACACCTGAAATGCACTTGTGTTATTATCATGCATCTATTGAACACTATTGCTTTCAAATACGAGCAACTGAGAACTCAGAACTAAGCTCCAAGCTTACGCTGGTATGAGGTAAGGTAAAAAATGTACAACTTCCCACAATGCCATGGTCCAATCTCAGTGTGCTAACATCCTCCTTCTGGGATGTTGAGAAACACCACTGTGTCCTTGACACAGATCTTAATCCCGCAGGGGTGGTTATAAAAAAACGACTGAATCTGTTGGTCCAACTTATCCTAAAAAAACAAAAACACTCAAGTGTTTGACGTAGACAGATCATCAGCATTTACTAGACTCATTCCCAAAATGCAATTGCATCAGTGCAGCTTAATTGTGATTAAACTCAGTTACTATTTCCTGCATTTCCTGTTTCTCCCGAGACTTTACATAGAACACTCCAGAGAGAAGGATATAAACAATCAGTGTCAGATCCACCCTCGTAAAATCATTCATTCAAGTGCTAGGCTGGATGCTAATCCTCATCCAGTGTGGGTTAAACATCTGGTGTGATGAGCTAACTGATAAATCTCCCTCCAGGTGGCCTTTGGACTTGAGAAAGGTTTCACTACCCCGAGTAAGTCCAGAAAAAAGGACTCAAATCTGAGGTAATTGTCTCAGTAGATCTTTTAGACCAAGAAAATCCAGATGCTAACGGTGCTATAAAACATTTTAAGAGACATCAAGGAAAACAGAGCGGAATGCAACCTGAATATTGCTGCCTTGAAGGTCAAGCGGCTCAGTACGAATCCAGGATTTCTTTGATGGATCAACACACTTACACTCGCTCATTAGGTTTCGATCTGTCTCAGGAGTGAGATCAAACGCCTCAGATATTCTGCACATTACTCAAAGAGTGGGCAACATGCTAATGTAACGGCACATTTCATTATCCCTAGCAAAGAAATAGACCCCCAAGCAGTTTGTGTAAAACAAAATTGCTAACAAAGCTTCACTTCAAAAGTAAAAGCAGATTTTTTTTGCCACTGCCAAAAGTCTGACTCACTCAAACAACCAAGAAATTCCTCTTTTGGCCTCAGCTTCTATTGTAATTTCTTATGTTTTAAGATTTTTTGACCTGCTATTCATTGGCCATTCAAGAGTGTTTCTTTAACTGTTTCCTGCACTTTTATGTCTCTTACTGTATGTTCTCTTGTGATATTACTTTTTTTTTTTTATCATGCCTTCTTAATTTATTTTTGCCATGCACTTTTCAAATGCTTTCATATTAGTGCTGTCAAATCGAATACTCGCAATTAATCACAGCTAACATAAAAGTTTGTAAATATACAAACTCAATGCTCAGGAGCTCAGTGAATTCAAGCGTGGCACTGTGATCGGTTGCCACCTGTGCAATAAGCCAATTCGTGAAATTTCCTCACTACTAAATATTCCACAGTCAACTGTTAGTGGGATTATAACAAAGTGAAAGCAATTGGGAACAACAGCAACTCAGCTCAACAACAGTGCGTAGAGAGCTTCATAGAATGGGTTTCTATGGCCGAGCAGCTGCATCCAAGCTTACATCACCAAGTGCAATGCAAAGTGTCGGATGCAGTGGTGTAAAGTACGCCGCCACTGGAGTCTAGAGCAGTGGAGACGTGTTCTCTGGAGTGACGAATCACGCTTCTCTGTCTGGCAATCCGATGGACGAGTCTGGATTTGGCAGTTGCCAGGAGAACGGTACTTGCCTGACTGCATTGTGCCAAGTGTAAAGTTTGGTGGAGGGGGGATTATGGTGTGGGGTTGTTTATCAGGGGTTGGGCTTGGCCCCTTAGTTTCAGTGAAAGGAACTCTTAATGCTTCAGCACACCAAGAATACCAACTTTGTGGGAACAGTTTGGGGATGGCCCCTTCCTGTTCCATCATGACTGCGCACCAGTGCACAAAGCAAGGTCCATAAAGACATGGATGAGCGAGTTTGGTGTGGAGGAACTTGACTGGCCTGCACAGAGTCCTGACCTCCACCCGATAGAACACCTTTGGGATGAATAAGAGCCTTCTTGTCCAACATCAGTGCCTGACCTTACAAATGCGCTTCTAGAAGAATGGTCAAAAATTCCCATAAACACACTCCTAAACCTTGTGGAAAGCCTTCCCAGAAGAGTTGAAGCTGTTATAGCAGCAAAGGGTGGGCCAACTCCATATTAAACCCTACGGATTGAGAATGGGATGTCATTAAAGTTCATGTGCATGTAAAAGCAGACATCCCAAAACTTTTGGCAATATAGTGTATATATGTATGTATATATATATATATATATATATATATAATATACACACACACATACTATATATTTACTAACTTTTATGTTAGATGTGATTAATCAGGATGAATCAGTTTGACAGCACAACTTTATATAGATTTTATTGTTTTTACCCTTTTCCCAAAGTCAGAGTCTTTAATCATAAAATATGACTTTTTTTGTGTGTCTTTGCCAAGTTGCAATTTTGTGAAAAACGGTAAATGCCATTTCCAACACAGAATGCGATTAAACAATACATCATTTGAGATGTGGTGGAAATGAAAACATAAATGGCTTTCATAAAAATGCCAAAATCAACTAACGAGTGTGAAAAGAGTTTAAAAGCATTTATTTCCATATATTCCATTTTTAAAGTCCACAGAGTCATACAGTAATTGAAGACACGCCCATAAATATCAAAACATCACTATAATTCTTCTTCTTCAAATCTGCTTTTATAACATCATTGCTCTTTTTTTATTTTATATCTATTTTAGAGCATATTTATGCCACTGGTTCATTAGAATTAATACTTTTTTCCCTTTTCTGAATCTCAGTGCGTAGGGTTTCATAACAGGTGAGTGTGTGTGGGTGTGCGCATGTGCGTCTGTGAAAATTTATGCCAGCGTATTCTCTCACAATATGAGTGTTTCATAACCAGTGTGTATTAGTGCTCCTCTGGTCGCTCATTACACTGTCGAACAGTGCCAGGGTTAATGATCTGAGGAAGGACAATCACTTATGGCAGAGCGAGCCAAACGAGGTCTGCTAATCGCACCGCTCCAAACTAATCTCCTGTTTTTGAACCACTGTATTTCTATCCTTATAGACAGAACTTTTGGCATAAAAGGCAGGGAATGAGATTGCCAAAGAGCGGATGCCATTATCAGAATTCACTGCCTCAGGTAGACGAGAAAGGTGCGGTCTGTGTTTGAAACACTCAAGTGATCACATATTGTGTTCAATTAGAGAGGCTAAATGGAGACATCTGTGGGCCTTTTCAAAATCTCCTGGTAATGACCCTGAATTTAAAGGATCAAATATACAAAAGAAAATGAGTAGCTAGGAATTCGTGTCTGGAGAGATTCTGTAAGGGTAAGGGTTTGGTTATGCGAATGAATGCTGAAATCCCACTCCTTATTTGCGATATCCTCCTTTTTGGGCTATACATAAAATTAGATAATTATATTTTGATTGACCACAATAAAAAAATGCATTACAATCAAATGAAACTATATAAAGTTGTGCTTGCTATGCCATATCTTTGGCACATAACTTTCCCCCAATGTTTGCTGTGTAGATAAACAACACAAACAGCACGACAAGTCTGATTCACGAACAAATGACCCTTATGAGTTATTCTTTTCATTAATTGTTAAAAATACAAGCTACCAATGAATTCACAGATCATCAGAGTGATTACTAAATAGAAATCCAGAACACCAGCATAACAATGACCTAGAAACAGGGTTATTATTGCAAACAAAAAATAAAACTATTAAAAAACATTCTCGTTAATTGAAATAAAACCGAAATATAAAACAATATAAATATTAGATGAAAAACTAAACGGAAATTTGAAATATTGCCTTGACAACTAACGCAAATAAGATCAAGTTGAAGTACTAAAATAACTAAAAATAAAACAAAATATAAATATAAAAATTCAATTAAAAAATCAATATATATATATATATATATATATATATATATATATATATATATATATATATATATATATATATATAAAATAGAATATATAAGTTACAATTTTTAAATTAAAGTATTCATTTTGTTTTGCGTGTATATGTTTTTTTTGACTCTCAAAGGGATGGTAGCCATTGACAGGACCAAGGGTTTCAGCTAAAAAAATCTTCTTTACTGTTCTACAGAAGAAAAGAGTCACATCTCGGATGGCCTGAGGGCGACTAAATTAACAATACATTTCCATTTTTAGGTGAACTCTCCCTTTAAATATTTTAAACAACATTTATTGCATTAAAATCATGACAAGACTTGTCATGGTATATTTACTGTTTAGTGCATTGTGGAATATAAATTCAAAACTGTTTCTTTGCCTGAGGCGGTGATGTTCTGCTTTACTGTGTGGTTAGATGTATAATCTGTAATTGTATGTGTACACTCAGCATGTGTAACAGTTCATTAGTGGAACTTTGCCTATAAAACATCTTTGCACTAACAACACTCTTATGCACTTCCACGGTGACTTCAGCTGTACATTTATACCATATTAAAACAAGTTGGTTTTTTTTGGACCAAAATCAAGCAACCATAGAGTATATTCACCTTAATTCTCCCCTCAAGGGAGAAAGTGATGCTATGAGGACAATTATGGATTGAATGTCGAATTTCATAACAGCCACTCAAACCAAAAACAATGCTAGTGTCCTCAGCCAACAATGACATTAGACTGACCACAGACTAGAGTCATCGAGGGGACTAAAACATATGGGAACAAAAAGACAAACATAAGAATATTTAAACAGCCTGAGATGATCTTCTTTGGATAACATTAAATGTCCTCAATCTAAATCCTTGACTCTGTTTATACCTATATGTTCAGAACATGGCATTATGATAATCCATAGAAAAGCATTTTTGTTACACAATGAAGTTTACTAATATCACTTTGGTCCAGACACCTCAAATGAACTTGAACTTGGTTTGTAAACATGAATACTTTCAGTCCTTAGGATTTAATGGTAAATATTTAAAGTGTGTATTTGCTATTTAAGAGACATTTTCTATTCACAATGTGGTATAGAGCACTTTTCCCCTTAATTTAACCCATAAAATGTATTTTTTGTTGGTGTAAATGAATGCATTTAGTTTGATTCAGCAATAGAATTTTTGACCTTAATAAAACTAGTTATTTTACTTTAAATGTTATCATTTTTGGGTTACCATGGGACAGTCAACAGTTTGAAGTATCTAGTTGAACTATCTATCTAGTCCTATCAGTCCTCTCAGTGTTTGCCAGGAATTAAGAGTCTTGTTCTTGTGTTCTTGGTACTTAGATCTCTCAAGACCACATAAATGTGGCTTTGGTCTGGATCCGGGTCTTGGCTAATGGTTTTACACAAGACCGCAGTGAATTTCAGGCATTTTGGTGCAGTATCTCATCACAGGGAAAAGAGGCATTTTAAATGAAACTGTCAAAACTATATCTGTATCATTGAAAATTAAGTTCCACAATATTAAGCACAAGTGTGTACAACACTGATACAGAAATCACACTCTCATGTGTAAATATGAATAGATTTGCATGTTATTTAGATTATAGTTTTTACACAGAATACAATGTTAAGCAATGGCTGTCAAGTTGCAATTTTGCTTGGCTTATTAAATGGCTCCTATTTAATGGTAAACACAAATTACCATTGCACTGTCCTATATATATTTTTTAAGTTGTACGATTCAGAAACTAATTTAAATATCTGTCATCTTTTGATATAAAAACATACATAAGCCCTGATTAATATTATTAGAAACATATTGTCTCTATTGTGGCATGTAATAACTATATAACATATAACATCTCAATTTAAAAAAAAAGATTAAAGATAATTTCAGTCATGGAAATAGAGACTGCAGATTTGCGGTAACAGATGCAAACACACAGCAATGTGCCTAAAATCCCAGAGCTCAGATTAAGTCTGGTTGAGACCAGGGATTTTAATCCAGACTAAAGATGATTACAATGACTGAACATAGTCTAAAACTGCCTGACTGATCTGAACTGTAGCAAAAAACAAAGGTTGAACATCTTTATGAAGATCTGTAGAGTAGTGTTGTCTGCAACATAAGTAACATAACTTACTCGACTTATGTTTACACACATGATACCCAAGCTCATCACACTTAACCTTAAAAAACAAAATAAAAAACGAAAACATATTTGTGAAAGGTTTATACATGATCTGCACAGTATGTTTGCTTTTCAATCTAAATGGAATTTACGGCAGATCATTTTCCACACTTTTGACGTAAAGTACTTTAATTTGCCTTGCCCTGGAAGGGGTAATTTTACAAATCACTGACATGTTCCCTTTTTTTATGTTTTATTTTTAGACCTGTACACCTTTTAAAACAAAGGTTCCAAAAGAGGGCTTTTGCCATAGAAAAACATTCCAGTGAACATTTCTTAGAAGAACCATTTATTTCTTAGCTTGAAGAACTTATTTAATAATCTAAAGAACCCTTTTCCATGAACCTTTTGTGGAATGGAAAGGTTTCAAAGATGTTAAAGGTTCTTCATGAAACCATAGATGCCAATAATGAACCTTTGTTTTTAAGAGTGTGCCATACAGTCTGTTACATGCGGCTTTCACACAGGAGGAATGTTTGGTATCACTTTATTTTGATTGTCCCTTTTGAACATTCTGTTGATTATAAGTAACTTTGCAACTACATGTCAACTAACTCTCATCAGAGTATTAGTAGACTGTCATGCTATCTTTATTGTGATGCTCCAACAGACATTCTACTGACCATAAGTAACTTTGCAAGTATGCCAACTTATTCTAACCCTAACCCTACCCATCTATTACTACTCTGCTAACACTCTAATGAGAGTTAGTTGACATGTAGGTGCAACATTCCTTATAGTCAACAGAAAGTGTTAAAGGGACCATCAAAATAAAGTGAACCCGAACTTTTTCATAGTTCCAATAATATTAGTGGAAGTATCCGCTTTTTGGCGTGTTAGTACAGCAGGAACTGGGAACGAATTTAGTTCTTGGAACGCCTTTTGGGAGAACTAAATTATCTCCTACTTCAGAGAAGGGTGTAACCCAGCACGATGTAAGTGTTTCTTGATTGGCCGAACATATGAGAAAAACACTGGCACACGGCATTTTTTAAAAAGCCGTGTAGACACCCAGTTTATAGCCTATATATCAACTCCACAAATTAACTTCACGAACACGGAAAACAGTGATAGATTGACTTAGCTAAGGAGGAAATCCAAAGTGACTTTCAAGGGTAGGACTTTCAGCTAGCGCCTTTGGGCATCAACCACACGGCAAACGCTATAATACTTTTTCTTATACCGTTTACTTTCTATCTGTTACCGTTTAACAGTTCTATCTAATAGTGTATTAGGACCATCAAACATATCGCAAACTAATGCAGACGGAGAATGGGAGCACAGTGTGCAAAATAAAGTTTTGGCGCGCAGGCAAAATAAAAGTCCCGCACAACAACCAAAAAAGCGCCAGGACGTCAGTTTCTTCTTACATCACTGCAGAGTTCCTACTGGTGGACTTCTTGTTAAAGATGTTTACATTATGAGATATGAACTAATTAACTCAATCAGTCCCAAGCATTCCTCTTTAATAGTCCTGTGCTGCACTTTCCCCTTTTTCTGTCTGTCATTCTGGATTATGTGTGAAATTATCCATTTGTCCTTAAAACCATTACCCTGATGAAGAATTCCACATCGGATTGTCTTTATTGACAGATGGAATGACCTTCATGTACTGGCTTTCCTTTATATTCCATATTCAACGGCACATATAACTCTGTTTCATAGCCAAGGGCATATATAACTCTACTTTCCATATTTGATGGCACTTATTATAATGTGCTTCAAAACCATTATGTGTCCTGGGTTGATCCGTAAACGAGAGTTCAAGGATTAATATGAGGCCTTTAGTGAATATTAAACCTTTACAATATGCATATTTCTAAAGTGGATTAGCTATGGTGAGATTATGACATAGTGCATGTTGTGAAGGTTATAACTGCTCTTCAGAGGGCAGATGGGTCGCTGTTAGTGGCCACAGTACAGTTCATATAAGGTCATATACGTATGGTTTATCCCTATATCTGACCTTTTACAATCATTTGTTAAAATAATAATTATATTGACTTGTTTGTGAAACATTTAGCTTCATATTTATATCCTGACAGAATTAGTTTTTATATCTGTGTTTTTAGACTAGTGTGACACATTGAGAACAATGTTGTAGTTGAGTTTTTGAGTTTTTGAGCCTGCTCTGTGCAGAAGCCAGTTTGTGTGTGTTAGCTTAGTCAATAATCCTAAAAGCTTTTTACCGATACATTTTTAGTATTCCTCCTGGCATAACCACTAGATTACCCTTAAATTTGAATCGGATGTTCCCCATATTATTGAGGATTTTACAGGTCACTCAAATCAACTCAGGGTCAGTTGAGTTCTTGTCCGGAAAGACAGGACATTTGATTGGTGTTATGATAAGAAGAAAAAAGACATTACACAAGATGTGCCATTTGAACAAGTTTGTTGAGTGTCAAAGAACAGATTGTTTTCACTTTTACACTTTAAACATGGTCCAAAATGTCTGGGACCACTGAAAACCTGGAAATAAAAAAAGTTTTATGGATAATAAATAAATAAATAAATAAATAGTTATGCCTTGAAGATAAAATGAAGAATACTTGATTTTTGTGAAAAGTGTTATTTAAACTATATGGTTTGAGAAAACTAAAATAAAACGAATTAGTTAAATCAAATAGACTTTTATGAGTATTTAGAACTTTTTTCTTTTGAGTTCAGAAAAATAAAAAAAATTAAGTAATTGAAATTGTTTAGTTGTTTTGAGTGTTATGAATTTGTTTATTTATATTTTAAACTTAAAGGTACAATATGTAAGAATTTTGTATCAAAATATCCAAAAACCACTTGCAGTGTTATATATTTCTTTCAATTGTGTACTTTCATTATCCTAAATATTTCCAAGAATTTGTAAATTCAGAGAAATTCACAATTTTAAATAGTGCCCGTCCCTTGTCACTTGTCGCCTGTCAATGACGCAATATTCGCGTTATCCCTGGTTTCCGCCTGTACTGCCATAGTAACCATGGCGACAAATGTGGACAACTGCGTAATGTTTAGCGGCACGCTGTTTTTGTTTCGTTCAAACATTATGGATCATGGCAAGCAGCCTTTGAGACAAAAGGAGAAATAAAACGTGGATCAATATCGGCGTGGCGTTTTCAAGATGCCGAGAGCTTCGCGGCAAACTTCGACTTGACAGCGCTTCACGACTTGACAGAGACGCCGCTCTTGCATGTACTTTATTAGACAGGTGAGCAAATGTACATAAAACAAATCAATGTTATATAGCTCAACATGATGAAATGTTAGAATATGATCAGTATGTTATTATAATGTTGATCTAGCTTACTGCTAGTCTCATATAGCAAACAAACTAACACATAGAATAACATTATAACTTCCAACACACTCAAATGCTGTTTGATAGTGTAACGTTAGACCAAGTTAAACAGCGCTGCGTTACCTCACAAGTTTAATTCGTCTAATAAACTGACCTGTGTGTGTAGTAATTCAGCACTTGGGGGTAGTTCTGTAGAATGAAATGTCCTCATTCCTTTATATCCGCGGGACTCGCGTGTGGCGCTGATATCGTTCTATCATTAGCAATCACGCCCTGCTTCACACCACAGTCATGTTAAACATGAATGTTTTTCACTGATCCATAAACATTATTAGATCCATCAGCATGACAGCAGGTTCCATGATTCTGCTTATCACTGCGTCATCAATCTACACCTTTGTTATTGTAAGAGGTTAGCGACCCCTAGCGGCAAAAAACAAACAAACATATTGTGGCTTGGCTTTAAATTTGACTGAAACTGGGCTGGAATTTCTATTTCCCAGCATGCTTTGCCATGACACTCGAAAGGGGAAGTAAACGCTAAAATTAAGTGTTATGTAATGATTTTCTGCAAGATTGATGTTAAGTGGGAGATTTAGATACATTTTTCGCTATGCTAATTTAGAAGAGGTTCCGTTATGGGGTGTTTTTGGGGGATTTATCATCAGGGTGACAGGTGGAGCATGAGCTTAGTTTGAGAACATATATATGTTAAATATTCCATATTGCCATACTCTTTCAGCAATTGCTATGCTAAGCTAATGCTATCAAAGCATTGTTACCAATTAGCAAGTTAGCATTTAATGAATCAGCTATTTAAAGCTAGCCAAGTTTCACTACTAAAAATATTTAAGTCGATTACATTATAATTGTAAGTTAAATGTATTAAAAAGCTTACTTAAATATTTCAAGTTAAGAGCAATTAAAATGTATAAGTACAAAATAAAAATCTGCCAGTTCTGCTTACTTAAACTTTGGATTTCTTAACTTAAAAATAATAAAAAAAACCCACATAATTTCTAGTTTTTCATTTATACTTATATTGCAAATCAAATATAAAGAAATATTACATTTATATATGCATAATTATATAAACACATATACATTAAAAAGAGTTGAAATCTTTGTTAGTTTTTGTTCTTTTCTAGCCAAACTACTGTTTTGTCAAATACACCCTACATTGTTTGAAAACAAGTTATCAGTACACATGCTACTGTCACCTTTGGCAACGCTAAACAAACAAGCATAATGATTTGAGTAATGCCAACCATAACGGCAGGTGAGCACAAAAGGAGCGCTAATGTTCCAGGAGGGAATCTTTATGTACTGCCACACAACCAGCACTGTCTACTCAAGCACTGCCCACCCAAACCCCTGAGCACCACCTACCCCGCACCTCAGCTTGCCCCACATGCGGGCAACACTATTTGTTCCCAATATTTCCAATGGTGCTCAAGAAATGTCCCTCAGGACTAATTTCATCAGCAGATTTGTCAATGGCTCACCACCACACCTATCAAAGGTTCATCTTCGTGCAGCAAAAAGTCAACAGAAACAACAACACACACACACACACACACACACACACACACACACACACACACACACACACACACACACACACACACACACACGCAGTAACTGGTTTTGTTTGCCTCTTCAAAGTTACAGCCATTTCCCCTCCCTTCATTTGGAGCAGTAATGAGAGTGCTAAATCGGGATAAATCTGTTTGAGTTTCATCCACAGAATAGGCTGTGATGTTGTTGTCCAGTGCACACACGGCAGGGCGTCTCTCCGGGATGCAAAGTAATGACTGTCTTATTGCAATCAATTAAACCACTGCTTTACCTAGAAGCTCCAGGGGTGCCAGCTCGATTGTAGTTAGCTGGAAAATCTGCTGAACAACTGCAGCTCTCAAGGATAAGGATTACGCTGCCTGTGGCTCTTTGTGCGTGAGTGTGATAAAATGAGTGTTGGGAAATAGCTAACCAAGGTTACTATCTTAAAGGGATAGTCCACCCAAAATTTTTAATTCTGTCATCATTTACACAACCCCATGTCGTTCCAAACTTGTATGAGTTTATTTCTTGTTGAACGTAAAAGATGATATTTTAAAGAAAATTGCTAAGCAAATATTTTGGGTTCCCATTAACTGCCGTTGTATTGTGACCTGAAACTGTTACTAACATTCTTCAAAAATTCTTTTGTGTTCCACAGAAGAAAGAAATGCATATAGGTTTGGAACGACGAACTTTGAACTTCTTTCATCAGTAGCATAAATGTGCAGTTTGACAAAATTTAAAACTGTCTATTGTGAATAGCACTGCTCACATTGAAATAACTGTCAAACTAAGCAGCTTTCTGTTGGTTAGTGTGGCAAATGTGACCATCTTGAACCCATTGAAAAAATCTGCATGGGGAAATTTTTCGCCCTCACGCATAATTCCAGATTCCATGTATTCAAGGATTTTTCCTGTGAATAATCGCCAAACAGCTTTGAATATGAATGCACATTTACCGCTTAAAATAGTGCAGCTTTTCCAACAAAAAAACATTAGTTTTTTTTGGAATGGCCTCTTTTTTTAGCTTATATTCTAAATATAGTTTAACTATTAATCATTTTTTAAGTAGCTCCCCAACATTGGTTTGCATGTGTGCTAAGAGAGCAAAATGTGGAAACAACATGTTTGCAGGGGTATGTGTGTTTCCAGAGGCTTTTTGCGTGTGTGTTTACTGGGGTGTGTTTGTGTGTTTATAGTGGTGTGTGTCAGCGTGTGGGTGTGGATCTGTTTTGTAAATTCAGCCCCAGCTGTTGAGCGCGGTACAGATGCGGAAACAGAAATAGAGGATTACGCCTAAATATAGGGTAAAAGATGGAGAGAGAAGGGTGAAAGCGAGAGGAAAGAAGGGATGACTAAAAAAGAACAAGACATTGAAGGATGGTGGCATTAGTAAAACCAAAGGGATGAAAAGGATTAGCAGCAAACGAGAGAAAGGGAGAAGACAGATTAGAAGACGTTTGAGGGATAAAGAATGAAGGAGAATGACAAGATGAAATGAGACAGAAAGGGTAAAAGGAATTCTTAAGCACTAAACAAACAAAATGGATATTAACAGTACTTAGAAGGACCGTCAGATTAAGAGAAAGATGACAAGCATTAAAAAAAGATCAAAGTTTGTAAGAGGCAGTGCAGTGCAAAAACGTCCTTTTGATGGATTATTTTCTGTGGTTATGCAAGAGATGTTAGTCGAAATTTTTCTTTTTCCATGAAACAAAGCTTTTGCAAAGGCCAGATATAATGTTTTAGCATCTTATTCGTCACAAATATACGCTTTCTGTAGAGGAAATGGACGTGTCTAGCAGACTGGCAGAGAGCTCCTCTCTAATTTCTAGCCAAATGAAAATGTATAGCGCAAAGTTTATGGCCTCTATAATGAACATATAGCCCAAAAAAACCACTGCGCTTTTTTGAAAACATTTTGTTTACTTTATTTTTAGCTTGGGGAAACCAAATCCAATTTAAAGCTTTTATAAATAACACGAGGCACATTTGCAAAAAGTAATTTCCACGAATTTAACAATCTTTCATATTTTCTCTTGTTTCTTTTCCCAAATCTTCCCTCATTTCTCATCCATTTTCGCAGGGGTTGGGGATTATAAACGTTTCTTCCTTTCGTTCACTTTAAATTACATTATATGTGCCTTCTTCACTGTGGTAAAGTAAAAACGATGTAAGACAGATACATTTTTACTTGCAAGTCAAGTTAGACACAGTAAGGCACGTTGTTTATTTGTATAGAGTATGTGCGCCATTTATTTCCACTTTCTCTGGCAGTGCAAGATCAATTATAGCCTAAATGTCTCGCACCTGCTGAAGGTAAAATTTGCTCTTCAAACCTTTTACAACAAGTGTCAGTTGCTTTGGAACACCGAGAGAAGACATGAAGATATGCTAACCAAAACACTGCTAACCGGAAGTGGTTAAAAAACACTGCCCACAAGCCCTAAAATCTGTGTCTTTTCCACATTTTTAAGTCCGTCAGCTGCAAATTGTGTAGAAAGGTAATACACCTCTACTCAGCAAGCCACATGATTCGAGATATAGTTTATTACTTGTGTAGTTATGAAAGTAAGGTAGACGTTTCCTGTCTGCACTCTCTGCATTTTTTCTTGGAGTAAATTTTAGCTCAGTCTCTCATCATAAAAGGTCATTTCTTTCGTTTCTCATGGTTGTCAGCCTGCTGGGCCATGCGATTCACAGAGGCCTGGCTGGGCCCCAAATTAGCGCTTGCTGAAAAACCCTTGAGGAACCAGGAGCTTCACACTGCTCCCGCTCATGCACGCTGACACTTTCCCCACCTCCAGCCGTGCCGCTTTTCAAAAACAAAGACTCTAATTGCGGGATGTGTTTCAACCCGTCTGCGCGCCCAACCTCAAACTGGCCAGCAGCAATTTTGGACTTTGCGACTTGAATTGATGCAGTTTGCGGTGTGGCCAAAAAAACTGAGAAGTAAATTAGTCGGAACCGAGCTAGTTCCGCCTCAGATAAAGTTTGGATCACCCCTATTTAACCTGTTTATGAGGACGATATGTGCACTAACAGTCCAAGAAATAAATATATACGAACAACATCCAAAAAGTTTGAGACCACCAGTGAAAATGCATCTTTGCAAAACTCGATGATCAAGTTCTCCAGCATGATTTGAGCATGATCCAAAGAGCATCTTGGGCTTCAATGGAAAGAAAAACATCCGTGCATCTATACATAGTGCACAAAATAGTGCAGAATTTTACACATTTATATTTTGATAAAAATGTCATGGCCCCCAGAATATTTTGTTAAATGAATATCTAAATATGCAGTAGAAAGAGGGAGCCTCTGCTTTAAAAACCAATTACATTTCATTCTAGCCTCATGTATTCTTTTTTATCAACACTTGAATCCACTTACCCACGTAAGTGTCATAAAAAAGCAGCATTTCGAACAAAGATCTGAGAAAATCAAATTTTTGTCAAAGACTACAACGCGCATAAGCAATGCTTCTATCGCTTGTTTCTGCAGCTTCTTCCCCATAGCCGGAGCCAGGACACAGAAATCAGGGGGGCAATTTATATTTCCAATGGGGAGTTAGGTTAGTGCATTTCACGCATTTGTAATCAATTTCGAATGCTTGCTCGTTCTTTCGCTTTCACTTTCGAATTTTCGAACTTTCGGGGCATGGCCCGCAAATGTGGGGGACACCCTTGGCACCGGCCCTTTTCTTCCCCTGTGTTTTGATCCGGAGATTCCGTAGTCTTTCAGAAGATGCGTCACAGCGCCCCCTACTGTATAACAGTGAAAACATGGATTGATGGAAACATGGAAAATTCTGTTAATGGTGGGGAAAGAGTTAAAAAGTTAAATATTACCTGCACAAACATTATTCCCCAGAGAAAGTTCCAGAGAAATTATCCTCAATGTTATCAGTCCTTTTAGACTTTGTCTTTATTATCCAACACCCTGTCTGACTGACTGATCTTGCAACACAAGCCCAAACCTGCTAGCCTGAAATGATTCTTTGTGTGTGTTCATTTCAGTTTTAACTGCACTGTGACACTTTTATGATAAGCTTTTGTGTTTCCAACCTGCCAGTTGGCTGTGGTTTGGCATTTGTTTTCTTTTGTTAACTTACTTTATAAGAATTGCCAAGTAGTTCATTGTACTGAATGGGAGATATTTCACCTTCCACTATAGAAAACATCTTAATCCCTTTCTCAGTTTCACTCTGGTCACATAATCGTGACTGAAAGAAAGCGTCCGATGAGCCATCTGATATATGACAACACAACAAACAAAGAATAAGGTTCTTCTTTGCTTAAAATATTCATGGATCTACATCTCTCACCTCTGAGCTGTGGAGGAAGGTGAAACTGCAAAAAGAGATGAATATAAATCACAGATATTTCATCTCTACAACAAATGTTCAATCCGTATCTATGGAACTGTTCGAGATATTCAATGTTCACAATTTGTTTTCAAACTAAACCTATTAAAAAAGGCATATTACAAATGTTACTTAATAAGCAACACATTTAAACAATACAGAGGGAACTAAATATCTGAGACCATTTTTTTTAAATAGTAGAATTTTTTATTATTTAAAAAATTATAAACATATAAATAAAAATATATTTAAATATAATCAGTTATTATATATATAATTATAATTACACTTATACTTAATTATACTTTGCATAAAAAAGTTGGATTAATATGAATTTCAGAATTTTTAGAAGTATATTGGTAGTTGTCCCACTTTTGCTTTAATGCCAGCAGCACAGAAGCTGTTTTAATTTCTTCAAAACCCAAACACTTTTTATATTTCCAGGATTAAGTCAGATTTTGAATTGTCAATGTGATCTCAGACTTTTTGGATGTCCCTATATCTGACAATACAAATGTCAATACAAGTGCTTACCAAGTATGAGATATGTAATAACCAACTTACAAACATGTAAAGAAGATTTTTGTGGTGTGGTGATCTACATCAAATAAATACATGGAAATGATATCACAAGCAACCGATGTGAGTTGAGTTGGTGTGTACTCTTAAGCTTATTGCATAATAAACATTGTTGATAAGCATTTGGACAGCGGTTTATATAACAGCC
Organism: Rhinichthys osculus; assembly: GCA_029959095.1. NCBI lineage: Eukaryota > Metazoa > Chordata > Actinopteri > Cypriniformes > Leuciscidae > Rhinichthys > Rhinichthys osculus. The sequence continues at coordinate 32,783,644 of JARWKJ010000015.1, forward strand.
GCTGCCGAGGGCCTTTGAGTGGGAGACGGTGTATGATACTGCGCCCCCTGTAGGCAAAGAACTGAACTGTAATTTAATCACTAAACACACACAGTGAACACTGGGGCCTGGTTTCAAAGACAGGGCTTAGATTAAGCCAGGATTAGGCCTTGGTTCAATTAGGACATTAAAGTAGCTTTTATGAAACCATTACTGGTGTGCATCTTGAGACAAAAGAATGGCACTTACATATTTTAAGATATGTCAGTGCAAGTTGCTTTCAGTTAAAATTTCAGTCTGGGACTAGCTTAACACAGCCTTAATACAAGGCGTCTGTGAAACCGGGGGTGGATGTGTTAAAGGGTTACTGAAAAATGCCTAATGCTACAATGTACCATCTCTGCCTCCCTCAATATTACATGTGTAAAAACATTTAACTGTTTTGTTTAATAGATTAGGCTATAGTACAGAAACTCTAACCTATGGAAAAGTTTCACGTCAGCTCTGCAAACCAGAAACTTCAATATCCTGTGAGAAATAGCTTTTTTTCCCCCCAATAAGATAAGCCTAATAAAGTATTCCACTGCATGAATTATTCCACAGGAGAATGTGGGTGGAATTTCATGACTGACTCTCAAAAGCAGCTTTAAATATCAGGGTTTGTGCTGTATAATACAGATCTATTCTACCACACACATACTGTAGCCTATCTGATGGGTTTAATTGGTATAGATTTTCCATATTAAAAAAGTTTTACCCTGAAAGAATCCCAAAAATCCAGTCAAATATCCAGTCATATTAGTAGCCTTATAACAGTAGATTTTTATGTGGATCAGGGCTACTTGAGATCACATGATGAGCTGAATACTACTCTCTTTATCTCTTTAACATCCTTATTATCGAACACTTCCGCTCTAGGAATAAATTAATCATAATGATTGCAAGTGGACTCTAATTACATTTTAACAAATAGCAAGACTACTGCATAATCAATTTCTGATCAGTTTGTTACTTAAATGAACAAAAAGTTCAACTAACATCAGACTTTGAGAACCGACCTAAACTATTTTGCCAAAAGTATTGGGACACCCCTCCAAATCATTGAATTCAGGTGTTCCAATCACTTCCATGGCCACAGTTGTATAAAATCAAGCACCTAGGCATGCAGACTTCTTCTACAAACATTTGTGAAAGAATGGGTTGTTCTCAGGAGCTCAGTGAATTCAAGCGGGGTACGGTTGCCACCTGTGCAATAAGCCAATTCGTGAAATTTCCTCACTACTAAATATTCCATGGTCAACTGTTAGTGGGATTATAACAAAGTGAAAGCAATTGGGAACAACAGCAACTCAGCCACGAAGTGGTAGGCCACGTAAAATCACAGAGCGGGGTCAGCGCATGTTGAGACACACAGTGTGAAGAAGACACCAACTTTCTGCAGAGTCAATAACTGCAGACCTCCAAACTTCGTGTGGCCTTCAGATTAGCTCAAGAACAGTGCGTAGAAAGCTTCATGGGTTTCTATGGTCGAGCCGCTGCATCCAA